>JAACNH010005679.1:0-19547 GCA_019447015.1 Hymenochirus boettgeri
GAAACATAACACTATATAGCTTTACACCTTAAGATAACTTTAAAGGGTAGTCCAACTCTTTTTTTTTAAAGTTTTTTTTTCCAGTTAAACTGAAGAACGGGAGATAAAGTCCGGGGAGTGGAAGAAGCGGCTCTGGAGTGATCACCGGTAGTTGTCTCCTGCAAGTTTAACTGAAGAACGTTTTTCATTTGTATTGAAAAATCAATAGTTTAAAGGGGCATGTCCAGCCCCCAAATCAAAAATTGCCCACACTGTAAGGACCACCCCCAACCATAAACACCATATTAAAACTTTTAAAATTGGGCCACAAATGTACTTTCCCACCTTCGGTCCATCAGCCTATGCTTCTTCTAATTCTTCCGGGAACTGAAGATCAGAAGAGATGGGGGACTGGCAACTGTGTCTGAATGCAACTGCTGCTCTTAAGAAGGAGCCGAGGGAAAGAAGGTGTGTAAGTACATTTCTGGACAGATTTTAAAGATTTTAATATGGTGTTAAGGTTTGGGGAGGTCCCTACATTGTGGGCGATTTTTCTTTAAAAAAGGAATGATGGCAGCGCCAATGGATTTGGATGGAGGGAGGGGGGATAGAGCTCTACGGCACATTTCAGAGTCCTCTAAGAGGACAAGGAAGCACCAAATACCTTATTGAACAGAGCTTAGTTTCCTGGACTTTCAGAAGTCACTCGGCGGGGGGGAGGAGAACCATTAGAGCCAGAGATTGTAAGGTTTTAGAATTTATTACACATACACCAGTGGGGCCAGCACCCGTGGGGACAGATTTGTACGTTTGGGAGGTGGACATGCCCTTTAAAAGTGGATATACTGAACCATTTAAACTAGGCAAACAGTAATTCAGACAGTTGGTTCAGCAAATCAGTGACCAGAGAATAAAATCTCTGTGACCCTTTTATTGACTCAAGATAAAACTCTACAACAAGACTGAAATGGGTCAAATTTCAGCACTGACTATTTCCATTTAAAATTGTTAAAAATTAGCACCATGTTTAACAATAAGAACTTTCATTGAATCTCCATGAAAGTGCCCAGTACAAGGACACAAAAATGACATAAAAGTGCAAATGTTGCTTTAAAAAGGGGATCCCCTTGGAAAGGCAATGTCCACAGGGGCCATATAGAGGCCCAAGGGTCAACGCCTTTCGCTGCTTAACCTTTAAATATCATAGTTTTTGCGCCATTTCGCGGACTCCCGCCATTTGCGATCCACCATTGCGTTGCAGCAGCCATCTTTGATTCATGTCTGGATTAAAATAGTATAATTTCGCATCTATAGGCTCTATTTACATGTGTTTTTTTGCAAGTGGGCTAGGGGGGTTTTACCTCTATCTGAATGTAGTGGCGTTTGTCATGCTAGGTGGAAGAACAACAACGGGGATATTGTCGTAGGTGGTTGCTATGTTGGTTACTCTATTTCGTTCAGTATTTTGCAGCTCAGTGTATAATATTATAGAAAAACAGAATTCTAGTGCACAACCAATTCTAATTGCATATTGGCTCCCTCCATAAGGTCTCTCTACAACAAGGGCCTGCTAAACCCTGGACAAATAAAAGGCAACTAGTTCAATAAGTTGGCCAAATATTTTACAGCCATTCCACCACTCACAGGTTGCTTTCTTTAAAACTGTGGTCTAACCTACTGGTACTTGACTCTTTTGGGCTACATGAGCGTTTTTGTATGTATTATATTGTTTGTCTTTAGTTGCAGTTTAATATTGATGCAACAGCCCAATTTTCGATAGATTTGGTATAAATGCTATATATTATAATATTATTAATTAGTTATAAAAAGAAATAAGGGATACTGCTGAGAGATAAAAATATGATAAAAGTGTTTGGGAAACACTATAAAACACATGATTAAAATCTTGATATTAATATGGAGAAAGAACGTAACGGATATGACTAAAATTATAGGACAATACAGTGACAATATGTTAAAAATCTGCACACATTAACATAAATAAAAGTGGGGGGGACATTTGCTTTAAAATGTCAATAAAACTGATATAAAAATGACATAAAAAATGATAAAATGACTTTGGCATAAGAAAGGAAAATAGGATGATTGGTGGATAGGATGATAAGATTTATACTGAGCGTTTTGTTATTTACGGTAAGTGGAGTTTCTGGAAGGATGGTAACCAGTAAATCATCTCAGAGAAGATGCAAAAATATATTATTAACCGAGAAAACTAAGGACCAGATTTCCGGTATGTGGTGCTTGCAGGTCTGTTTGGTATTAACATTGTCCTTGATTACTAGTATTAAACCATACAGGGAACATATAGATATTGGCTAAAGCTGAAAAACACGAGGTCTTTATTTAACATTATTATTCTATACATTAAAGAGATTAATAGTAATACATTTATTGCATTTCATTTGTAGGTCAATTGTCTACAAATCCGAAAATCATTGTGAGGAATAATATATGCAAACTCTCACTATCACTAGACAACCCAGCTATCTCTCACATGTTCCATCTCTATATAAATATACACAAGCTAATCTCAACTGTCCCTCTCATATATATACACAGCTATCTCTCCACTGCCTCCTTATATCTACCACTATTCTACTAATCTCTTATATATAAACGCATCTTCTCACTGTCCTCATCTATAATATAACACGCCTACTCTCAGTCACATCTCTATACTAATTACACAGTACTACTCTACGTCCCTCATAATATACACAGCTATCTCTCACTGGCCATTCTATTATCACAGCTAATTCTCACTGTCCATACTTATATAATTACCAAGTACTATCTCCCCAGGTCCCTCTCTATATCATATTACACAGCTATTCTCACTCTCCATCTCTTATATATAAATTAACACAGCTATCTCTCACGTCCCCTCATAGATAGGTACACAGAGACGTACATAGGTGTCCCCTCGAGAGAATAGAGTTAAAAGCGTAGTCCCACGTTCAATCTAAGTAATATACACAGCTATCTCCCACTTGTCCTCTCTATAATATATACAAGCTATCTCTCACTGTCATTTGAATACGCATCTCCTCATCTAATAATACACAGCTATCTCTCAGTCCACCTCTAGATATATACACAGCTATCTCTCACTGTCCCTTTCTTATATATACACGGCTATCTCTCACTGTCCCTCCTCTCTATATAATGATAACACACTCTCTCATTGTTCCTCTCTATATAATACTACACAGCTAGCCTCTCACTGTCCTCTAATATATATACACTATCTCACCTTATAATATACCGACACTGGTCTATACTACGATCTCTCACTGTCCTCTCTAATAGTTACCAGCTAATCTCTCACTGGTCCCTCTCTATATAAATACACAGCTCTCTATCACTGTCCCTCTCTATATAATATACACAGCTATCTACTCACTGTCCTCTCTATGATACACACAGTCACACGCGAGCAGAGTAGACAGTTCTCTCACTGCCCTCTCTATATATAAGTATACACGAGCTATCTCTCACTGTCCATCTCTATATGATCAACTATTTCACGTCTTATACTATCACAACTCTCACTGTCCATCTCTTAGATATACACAAGCTATCTCTCACTGTCCCTCTCATTAATCTACACAAGCTATATCTCCCTGTCCTCTCCTATATAATCTTACCAAGCTATCTTCATGTTCCTTCTATATAATTATGCACAGCTACTTCACGTCCATCTCTATATGATATACACAGCTACTATCACTGTCCTCTCTTATAAATACAAGCTGTCTCGTCACTGTCCCATTTATAATATACACCGTTCTCTCACTGTCATTCTATATAATCTCCACCGCCTTACTTCATGTTCCTCTAATATATACCAGTATCTTCACTGTCCCTCTCTATATAATATTACACATCTATCTTTCACTGTCCTCTCTATATAATCTACACTTCTTCCCTGTTTTTCTCCTCTCCCCTTCTTCCTTTTTCCTCCTCCCCTCTTCCTTTCCCTCCTCATCCCCGCTCTTCTCTTCTCTCCTCCCCTTCTTTCCCCTCCCTTACCCTCTTCTTTCCCCCCTCTCGAAGTGCCTCCGCCTTCGTGTTCGCTTCTACTCTTCTTTAGTCTTCTCAGACTCCCAGCTCATCAATAGATTTTTACTTTCGCCCCTCCCGACCTTATACCCTCAGTCGTGTCCTCACAGTGAGAACCATTAACATTATCAGGTAGAACATCCCACAACCTTACTGTCCTCACAGTGAGAACCATTAACATTATCAGATAGAACATCCCACAACCTTACTGTCCTCACAGAGAGAACCATTAACATTATCAGGTAGAACATCCCACAACCTTACTGTCCTCACAGTGAGAACCATTAACATTAGTCGTCTGGCACAGCATCTCCACTTTTTACTTTATTTTCAGTTTAATTTAAGAACGGCTATATCCAGGCTGCCCTACAAAATATCCATGTTCAGTATAAGGTAACATGTATGAACTAGAGATGGCAAAACTGACGGGTTTCGTTCCGCATTTTCGATTTTTATGAAACGTTTGAGCTTTTTCAAAAATAACTTGAATGTTCAATAAAAATTGAAAATGCGCTCCAAAGTCCCAAAACCTGAACGATCCATCTGGTTTCGGACGGAACATTCGGATTTCGGAGCAGATGTGTTCCATGTCTGATCTGGGTCCCATTTCTAGTTAGGACCTGTCATAGCAAGCATCAGGGGAGAATATTCACGTTTACTTTTCCAACAGATAGACGGTCAAACGTGTGTATGGAGCTTTACAGCTCAGAACCAGACATTACATTGTGTGACAATCCATTATGCATTTAGTTGTATAGAATTTACTCTCTAGGATAATCTTATCTGAATAACAAACATTAACGTAGCACATACCTAGTACAGTCCATAGGGGGGGAAGCCTGTGGACGTCCATGTCAGTGGTGCTGGGAGATAGTAGAGGTGTGGAGATGGGATTAAAATATTAATAAAATGGAGAGAAGATGTTTAAAAGAATCACCACAAAGCACAGTCTGAATGAAGTTCTCCTTTTCCAAACAGAGGAAGCAAAGGGGAAATTGTAACAGTTGGCACCATTACAGATTTATAAATATCCATGTGATTGTCTTCATTCTAAAGTAAAAATGGATTTTCGAGTACCAGTTCTCCTCTAAACATTCTATGACAAAGGGAATGTCCACTGTTTTTTTAAGTTTGCGTGATTCAGTTTAACTGAAGGACAGGAGGTAAATTCCCCATGTCTTACCTCCCGTTCTTCAGTAAAACTTGCAGGAGAGCAGGAAAAACTTACCCGTGAAAGGTCCAGCGCTGCCTCAAGACTCCGACAGCACTAACAGTCTCCGACGCATCCACAGTCCCTTACATTGGGCGCGCATGTGTACACATTGCATGGGAGCGTGAACACGTCAGAGACTGTCAGAGAAGCCAGTTCTGGACCGTTCGTGGGTAAGTTTCTCCTCCTCTCCTGCAAGTTTAACCAAAGAATGGGAGGTAAGACATGGCGCATTTACCTCCTGTTCTTCAACATACCCTTCGAGTGCTTACAGCAGAACTACCAACTGTCATGGACTGACGGGCGCTTCTAGACCTTTCGGTATCTGAGGCTTATTAAACTAAATCTGCCCCTAAACCTTAAAAAAAAAAAACAGCACGGCGTATGGAGATTCCTTGTTTTAAAACTGGAACAAATTATATCATGGAGAGTTATTATTTCTATTTCAATCACCATATAAAAATTTGTCATTATCCCAAATGAAGGTTTCCAATTTCCCATGCGACCTTTAGTAGAAGAAGCTTTTTTTTTTTACTGCCCATAATATATTGTATCCTTTATATTTAAAGGGCATGTCCACCCCAAAACTCAAATTTAACCCCATACTGGCCCCACTCTGTAGTGTACAAAAATTCTTACCTTACATCCCAGCTTCTTATGGTTGCCATGCTGTGCCCCTCCAAAGCCAGGAAAATTGTAGTGTAGAAGCTCCCAGTGACTCATCCTGCGCTTGTCTCTGCCTCAACCTCGACAAGGTCTGAGGCATGCGCAGGAGAGTCCTCCCCCCCTCCCTCTCCCTCACGTTTTTTTCTCCCTCCCCCTAGTGTAAAATCCCCTGTATATATTATAGATATTGATCCCCCAGCCCCAACCGCCGTAACAGAATTCATAGAAAGTGCCCAGATAGTTACTTACCTTCCCTCTATCCTCTGGCGTTCTGAGTAGCTGGCAGCCATGTCCCTGATTGGCTGCCTCTCAGCCAATCAGGGACGCGGCTGCCGGTCCCGCCCCCTGCTTGCATTTCTGTGCAAGCAGAGGGCCTGGAGACTGCCGCAGAGGATAGAGGGAAGGTAAGTACATATCGGGGCACTTTCTAAGAATTTTATTACAGCGGTTGGGGCTGGGGGATCAATATGTATAATATGTAAAAAAGTTTTAAAAAAGGGGTGGACATGCCCTTTAAATGTAGTCATTACTTTGGATTAAAAGAGACAAATTCCTCTTTCTCCTCCTTCTCCCTCACTTTTCTTCTTCCTATTTTTTGCACAATATCTCCTCCCACAGTGTGCAAGCTAGAGCGCTTCCAATTGTGTTGCACGCACAATCAACACCTGCCTCTTGATTGCATTCAGCTGTGTCAGACGCAAGTTTTAAAATCCCTAGCACACATTAAAATTCACATTGAAGCTGAGGCCCCAATAGACGGTCCAGTGATGTGCGTTTGTGCCGGTAATGGCACAATTTTGCGTTATTGGATTGAATGCAATTCCCCCAAAAAACGGTTATCAGCATGTGCTCCGAAAATTAAGCGCAGCCTTAGTGCTTGCAGCTTGGCCCCCCACATTGATGTCCACCGACCTCCATTTCTCGCACTCAAATGGAAGGCAAAATGCAATCTTTAGCACGCCAGTAAACTCACTAGTGAGGCGCTAATAGAGCTTTGCACAGTCTTTCAAACCACATTCAACGTTTATACTTAAAGGATATGTAAACTGGAAAAAAAAAACAACAACTTTAATGGAAAGCTGTGACTTTAAAACTAAAGTCTAAAAAAATGTTTGTTCTAAAATGTGCACGCAACATGATGTAAATTCATGTGTTGTGTCATGTACAAGATTTAACTAGAGATGTCCGAACTTCGCAAAATCTGGTCCGCTCGAGGATCCGCGAATTCTCGAAAAAATTTGAAAATTCGAATAAAAGGAAAAATTACCTCGAAATTACGAGTTTTCGAGGTAATACGAAAAATCCGCGGTTCGGAAGGCGGAAAATCCGGAAAAATCCGCCGTTCGCGAACGGGATAAATCCGCGGGCGGACCCGGGTTCGGATCCGCGAACCGGCCATCCCTAGATTTAACCAGTGAAGGTCTCGGGGGGGGGGGGGGATAGAACAAAAAAAATGTAGACAACTTTTGTTTTAAAGCCACAGTTTTACACTGACCTAAAGTGTTTTTACAGTGTACTTACCCTTTAAACTTCCCCTTTGTAGTTTATATGTCGTATTTTTGCACACACACCCGTGGTCCAGAAATACCGGGCAAATTCTTTTTCAATACTAGAAGCCATTCAAAGAACTCTAGCAGCCAATCAAAATGTTCCTTTTTTATTGTTCTATCAACATCAATAGAAAACAAATGAGGCTTGATGAATCATTAGCAGCAGAACCGCAATCTCGGAATGATATATAAGAGGCTACTGGATACACCGATTCAGATAATTGGAATTTACCATCATAAATTGTGAAACCTTTATTATATTTTATGCTTTTTTCCCTTTTTTCACGGTTATATCTGGGTTGTGTATGCCATTAACCAGTCAATTCCTATCTGGCCTAAATTAGGTTGTTTTATTTTGATAACGTAAAAACTTCCTAAGATCTTACTAATCTGTAATTATTATCATGTATCATGAGGTAATACTTTGTAAATATGAAAAAACGGTTGATTTAATGAACAGGTATTGGCACTGACGAGTTGGCACAGATTTATCCTTCAGTGTTAAGGCTCTTTCCCTGAGATGCTATTAAGAAAGTGTTGAGATTTGATGGGGACGCAACTGAATCATAACACTTAATATGCATATAAATATACTAGTGGATTAACCATCAGCTGTGAAATGCAATCGGAGACAGCGCTTCACAGACGCAATGGGCATGATTGAAAGGAGGCGTGTGTCTTAATGTAGAATTAAGATAAAAAGGTCTCACCAGGAGATATCGCGAGACCCTGAAGAAGTCATAGCGCAAATATGCGCAACTGGTGAAACGCGCGTAGGTTTAACAAGTTGGTGAAGATCACCGGCGTTCAGTAAAAGAAACAATACAGTGTGGTGGCCAGAGGAGCCAAGGAGTGGATACAAGGTCTTCAAGTCAACGTAGGAGCGGTAATGTCCCAGTATCTTGGAATCGGGTGAAGAGTGTGGTCCGTCCCGTTAGGGGTCCTGGCTTCTGACGTAAGTCCCGAGTTTGCTAGTGAATATTTGCCTATCAGCTATATTACTTGGGGAGCAAGGATCAGTGATTCTAAGGCTGATTAACCCTATTTGTCGGATATGACTTGTGTTAACTATTGACCGCTGGATTTGTTTCCTGTGTTACTGAGCCGGACTTTGATTTTAGTTACTGGGGACGCCCAGTCCTATTTTACAAATGTATATAGAAGGTGATGGTTTAATCGGAGGGTGGTGAAGCTGCTATACTCAATCTATGCAATACTTATTTGGTAATGTAGGTGAAGGTATTTGTTTATGAATAATTGGATGCCAATAAACGCTTTTTGTAGATGTTGGACCTATATGAGTTGTGCCTTTTTTTTAGGAGGGTCTTGTTTCTGGGGAGCTGTTCTATGGCCCCTGAGTAGTTTGGTATTACTGGATACCTTTAAGGCACCGCTAGATTTGTAGCATATACATATGGTCCTTTTGTAACCATTGTGACTGTGCCACACCAGAACCAATTGTATTCATGGATACACCGATTGTCTGGGCAGCCCACAAAGCAGTAATAAGAGATGAAAAGCATCAAAACAAACAAAAATATATACAGGAACTCACAACACATCCCACATCACATGACCATAAATAACACCATAGAACAAATATTCTTAAAGAAATAGTTCACTTAAAAAGTGTACTATTCCTTGTATTGATTGAAGACCGGGATTATGGAGCTATGCCTTACCTCCCGCTCTTCAATCAATTCACTAGGAATGACAGACGAGGAAATAAGAAACGTACCTTACATGAGATCCTCCATAGCAGCAGTGGAGTAACTATAGCGTGCATTATTGTGCATGCACGGTACAGATACTCTGAACCAGAAAGTGGTTGAGACCTGTCACTGCTGTGGTGGATCTTGTGTAAGGTGTATCTTCTTTCTTCGTCCATCACTCCTGGTAAATTGATTGAAGAATGGAAGGTAAGGCATAGCTTCTTAACCTCCCGGGCTTCAATCAATACATTTTTGAGTGAACTATTCCTTTCAAGGGCATGTCCACCCCCAAAACTATAATTTAACCTACTACTAGTCCCACTATGTAGTTTAAAATGATCCGTACCTTACATCCCAGCTCCTTATGGTTCTCCTGCAGTGTCTCTCTAAAGTCCAGAAAACTGAGTAGTATCTGTCTTCCTGTGGGAAAGGTTTCTGCCTCTGATCTGTCCTCCCAGTTGTTTCTGACATGCAAATTGGAGACCCTTTCCACCCTCCCTCCCACCATCCGGATCCTTCCTCTGCGAAGGATATTTCTATCATGAAATCCTTTTAGTATGATGTAGCTCCCCTCTGCCCAGACCCAAATGCCACATTATTAAAAAAAAAAACAATCGGAATCATATTCACATGCCTTTATTCCCACGGCGCCTCCATTGCCAGGCCGTTTGCAACTTCCTGCTAAGGAGCACGTCACGGGAGTGAAGTGCTGTAAGTATGATTCGGATTTGTTTCTTAAAGAAATATTACGGCGTTTAGGTCTGGGCAGGGGGGAGCTAAATTATATTCAAACTTTGATTTTTAGGGTAGACATGCCCATTAAAATAATCCCAAACGTTCTGGAAACACCTAAATCCACATACAGGGCCCTATTTGTAAAAGATCGGTATCGTTATCGTAAAATACCGATCGTTATCATAAAATAACGACCGGTATTTACCGATATAGGTAAATACCGGCCGTTATCGGTAAATAACGACCGGTATCGGTAAATAACGGTCGTTATTTTACGATAACGATCGGTATTTTACGATAACGATACCGATCTTTTATAAATAGGGCCCACAGTATCACTGCCAACCGAAGAACTTCAACCAAATCTAGAGCCAGACAGTTTCACATTCTTATACCACAAAACCTTCTTATCCGAATTATACCTCCATAAGCTTGTTTAATGAAATGATGTGCGTCTGTGTTGGGGTGAACACTAAAATCCCGATGTCACTTTCTGGGGGTTTCAGGAGCTTTTAGAGAGAGACGTGGCAGAGTTGTGGAGAGAGGTCTTGCGGTTTTCTGGTGATTTTGATATTCTTCAGGGTGTTTCCTATAGACCGCGGATTGGAAATGACATCCCAGGAACTCCCAGGCATCCTTCGCGAAAAATGGACAGAAACGCAAACGCGTTGGTTGGCATCCACGTTTTCATTTGCTTATAATGGAGATAAGGTGATATGATTTAAAGGGAAACTGTGGTCCAAAAATGACTTTAGGTAAATTGACAGGAATTGACAGGAACTTTCATTATTTTGTGTGTGATATGGTAACAGCATCACCAGGTCACCTGCTTTTCTGACCTCCTGCTCTGAAACCATGTGACAGTCCCTCTTTCCTGTGTCTCCTCATCCTCATGGGCACCCATGGCCCCTCCCATTGAAGCCCCCCCTCAAGCCACCAATCTCTTTAACCCTTTCTCCTGCAGACCCCCTTGGCCCCTCTCTATCATGGGCCCCATAGTCCCTCCCACTCGCAGACCTGTGGTCCCTTCCACTCATGAGCCCTGTGGCCCCTCCTCTTGCAGGCCCAACCTGGCCCTTCCCTTGCAGACCCTAGGCCCTTTACCTTGCAACCCCCTGTGGCCCCTCCCATTTGTGGGGCCCCATTGGCCCCTCCCCATTTGCACCCCAGATGCCCAACCCCCTCTACAGAAAACTTTGCAAAAACAGCCTTTTCAGACAGAGGCAGAATCAGACAGAACGTTTAAAACTGCTGATTCTGGCTCAACCTGAAAAGGCTGTGTTTACACAGTTTTCTGTAGGAGGAACATGGGTCTGAGGTGCAAATGGGGGAGGTGCCACCAGGCCCCCACATGGACCCCCAGAGTAAGAGGGTCTGCATGGGGCTGCAAGAGAAAGGGCAAAGGGGGCTGCGAGGGAAGGGGCCAGGTTTGCCTGTAAGCAAAGTGAGGGGCCCGCAAGTGGGAGGCATTAAAAATAGCAAACATTTACACGCCTTACACACTCTCTACTGTGGGCTCTGCTGTTCTTCCTTCCCTCCTCCCCTTCAGTCCTCCTTCAATTATTCAATCACTTCCTGCTTTCTCCTGCACTGAGCATGTGCTAACCGCAGATTAGAAAGAGGAAATAGTATTTCTGACCACAGAATCAGAACCTCCCACCCCCTAACTTTCTGATCAGTGATTTCTTCATATCTTGGGCTGTGCACCATGTAAAGAGGGGGTTGATGTCTCATTATAAGGGTAGGAACCTGGCCTTTCATTTAAAATCAACTTGTTTGTAGACCACAGTTCCCCTTTAATATTAATATCCTTATATACGTTTACCAATGGGGCAGTGTTAAAAAATACTTACCTTACCTTTCTGCTCCAAATGGTTTTCCTGCAATGTCTAGCCAAAGTCCCAGAAAGTGAAGAGCAGGAGCCTGTCTGTAAGTGAAAATGTTTCTGCCTCCTACCTCTCCTCTGAGAGGTTTCTGGCTTGCTCACTGCAGCCATTTCCCCCCCTCCCTCTCAATCCCTGTTTGCTGTCCCGATCCCTGTTTGTAGGGGGCCCTATCCCACCCCCAACTGCCATATTTGTAAAAATAAAAATCTGATATGTACTTACTCAGCCAATCACAGACTCGGCTGCCAGTGTTCTAGGGTGGTGGGAAGTGGGGTTAGGGAGGGGTTAGGGGCATTACAGGGGCATGGCCTTGCAAAGTGGGTGTGACTGGGGAGGAAGTCTCCTCTCAAGTCTGGGAGTCTGGGTGGTCTCGCAGCAGTGTGGGAGACCACCCCAGAATGAGGGAGACTACCGGACACACCAGGAGGGGTGGGATACCTGTATTATCTAGTAGATCTGTGTTTACTAAGGAGGTACTGTTGTTACTGGTATTGATACATATAGTAGAGTTGACCATGGGATATTTCCAATTGCCACTTGGAGTCAGGAGTTTTTTGCCCTTTATAATTCTGGTAAGTTTTTTTTTTTGCCTTCCTATGGATCAACAGTTAGGCAGGAAATGTGGATATTGCTGAGAAGGTTGAACTGGATGGACATATGTCTTTATTCAACCTTTAAAATATTATACTAAAAAGGTAATTATTTATTATTTTGTTGCACAAATTTCTTAAATATCTGCTAACCAATAGAAAATGTCTGCAAAATGTAGTGGTTGTATGTGAATTATTAAAGGGTATGTCCAAACCTCAAAACAAAAAATGGTTATCTCCCCGCAACTGCTATTTTTACCAGTTTATTATATATATTTGTAACCAGATATTTATTGAAAAGTTATGTTCATTTCTAGCAAAGCTTTCTGCCTCCTCCTTCTGCTCACAGAGCATTTTATAAGCTTGAGCACGCCCAGAGGAGACAACTTATTGTTTCAGAATGGAGGCAATAATTATCCTTAAATATCTGGTTAATGTAGTCTTATTCGTTTAAATGCTTTTTACTCACCAACCTTTTAGGTGCACCTTTGTCAAGGATAAAAAAGTGAAATATACTGTACCACATCCCAATATACCCCTGAAGCCCCACCTCCCTCCGTGGAATGCCCAAACAGGACTTGTGTTAAGCTTTTTTTAAAAAAAAAATTTTCTCCAAATACACTGTGTTTGGTTAAATTTACGAAATGTTAGACTTCAATAAAGTGTTTTCCTTCTGTGTCATTTATTTTTGCAAGCATTCATTTTATGTGAATTGTGTTTTCTAAAGGACGTTGTGTGTCAATAATTTAATTTGATTGATTGCAGTAATTTTAAATGTAGGGTTTATTGTTGTGCAACGTAGTCAGTATTAAACGGATATTGCAAAATGTCAAATTTTTTTTGTTTACCCTAAAAAAATAAATAAATGTGAGATTTTGTACCCGTTGTTAAAGGGGAAGTTAATGTGATCTGCTTTAAAGTTAAAGGGGAAGTTGAAGTAATATGCTTAAAAGGGGATATTGATGTGATACACATTAAAGGGGAAGTGGGTGTGAAAAGCATTAAAGGGGAATTTGATAAAACACGTTAACGTGTATCATATCTTCCCTTTCACATTAAAGTGTACCATATCAACTTCCCTTTAACTTTAAAGCATATCAAATGAACATCCACTTTAACTTTAACGCTTATCATATCAACTTCCCCTTTAACTTAAAAAAGTGTATTAAATCAACTTCCCCTTTAACAATTGGGTACAACATCTTCTCACATTCTTTTATTTTTTATGGTAAACACCCAAACATAATTGGCCCCATATTTTGGCCATTTTGCAATATCCCCTTAATACAGACTACGTTGCACAACAATAACATTTAAAAGTACAGCAGTCCATCAAAATAAATTATTGACACACAAGGTCCTTCAGAAAACACAATTCAGATGCCACATAAAATGTAAAATGTATTCTTCGAAAAATAAAAAATCACACGTTTGAAAGAAAAATACTTTATTAGAAGTGTGCAAGAAGTTTACAGGATTGTCTTAAAACTTTAACCACATATATAATCACACACTGATAGATGACCTGCGGAACACCCCAAACATTCATTACCTACAGTGTTAGCCCTTTAAACATCACTGCATTGCAGATGCAAGCGATTTCGCTCGTGATTGCATATGAGCCAAAGTTCCTTCGATTTCCATTGCATATGCGTTTTGCGTTCAACCTTTTTTTGTGCAATCGCATGCATTTTCTCATTGCAAATAGCGAAATCGCATTCAAAAACACAAGAAAATGCACAATAAAGAACCGAAATCGCTCACACAATTGCGTGCGATTTGGTGCGTTGAAGTGTGGCTTCAGCCTTAAACACATATTATTTTGAAGACTAGTGTACACAGTTTTTTTCTTCCTCCGACATGAAACTCGCAAGACCCATGGGAAAAGTGTGTAATTAACGAGCTAAGGAATCCTTCGAAACTTTTCCAAGATACTGGCAAATTTATGGACATTTTTTGACACTTTAATGGGTGTCAAAAATGCAATCAATTCAAGGCTAGCCCTACACAAATACAGGTGCGCACACCTACTGATACACCCACAACCCCCCCACCCTTTCTGTTTCAATAGCAACCATACCTTAATCATCAAAAAAAGTTTGTTTTATGGTCATAAACAAAACACATACCCCGAACACGACAAAGACAAAGGTACACACAGATACTGATCCACCTTAACTCACCTTCTGTTTGCATGGTAACCATACAAAAAAAGAGGTTTTAGAGCCGTAAACACAAAACCACACCCAGACACCGGTACACAGCTACTGAAAAACCCCACACCCACCCTCCCTTCCCTTTCCATAGCAATACACATAAATCATTAAAAAAAAACAGAAACCCCACCCAGA
Organism: Hymenochirus boettgeri; assembly: GCA_019447015.1. Classification (NCBI taxonomy): domain Eukaryota; kingdom Metazoa; phylum Chordata; class Amphibia; order Anura; family Pipidae; genus Hymenochirus; species Hymenochirus boettgeri. The sequence continues at coordinate 14,763 of JAACNH010005679.1, forward strand.
CACCGGTACACAGCTACTGATACACCCCAACACCCACCCTCCCTTCCCTTTCCATAGCAACACACATAAATCATTAAAAAACAACACAAACCCCATCTCTAACAGCACACAGAAATGGGTATACACATCTACTCATACACCGTCACAACACATTTCCATAAAAAACATACAAAATGTGTATTTAGTCAGAATGAAATGTAAATGTCCCATTCCATTCCCAGTGCATTATTAAACCTGCAGCAGACACTCACGTTCCCATCCAAAATACAGTTTATACTTAAACTTTCCCATTCTAATTATATGTTGTTCACCTTTTACTATTAATTATGTTTTTTGGGGTCAGGCATTTAGTGACTCATTCATGGAGAGCCGCCGGGCTAAAAATCATTCCTAAAGTCAGGCTTGCATATTTAGTAAAGTTTAGCGTGACTTTTAAAATGTTTTTTTCGCAAAAAGTTTCACTAACCTAGCCGCTCGGGCTTTGCAAACTATTCAAAATCCCTCTGCATATTTTAACCCAACTGTACAGCTGGTGTTAAACGTTTTCATGTGGTTAGCCATTTACCAAGATCCGCAAATACATCATTAAATTGCTTTATGCAGCTATAGACACACAGTCTCAGTTACCCAGAGCCACAATTTCTCCGGGTAGATGTGCGATAAGCAAATAAATATTGTGTTTATTCCTCCTGGTGAATTGGGAAATGTGGTTAAAGTTGTGCTAATGAATATTGAATTAGTTGGCGCAACTTTAACAACGAGAAATTGCCCGACTGCTCTGGGTAAATGGGGCAAACTGAGTCTTTTAGGCTCAGTTGGAGGTCAGATAGACCTGGGAATGTGCCTTTAAAGGGCATGTCCACCCTTATTTTAAACTTTTGCTGTATGATAGAATAGGCTCCCCCAGCCTCAACCGCTATAAAAAAGTTTTAAGAAAGTGCCCCGATGGCAGTATTTAGATATATCTGGAAATAGGGTGGGTGGTGGCAGTATTTGTTAAGAGTTGTAGTCCCGTCACACAGGGAGACAGAGAGATACAGACATAGAGAGAGATGACAATAGGAAGATGAATCACTTCTGGTGACTATAAGGGATGCTTGGATGTCTTTGAGTGTTGGATCCCAGCAGGGACCAGTCCTCCAGATCTATTTCCTACAGTCTATTTATCATGTGGGTTTGTGGTTTTCACAGCTGCATAAAGAACCTCAGAACTGTCCTGTTCTTTTCCCATTGCATTTTGCTTATTAAATGGCTTTTCCAGAGATTGTACATTTAACTCGGCATATAAAACTCCTTCCGATTCCTAAACAAAGGGAATAGATAAAAAATTATGAAAGGAACATTAATGACTTGAATGTCATTAATGGGGAAATAATAGGCAACTCACCTCTGGGACCCTCCTGTCTGCATGTGCATCACCATCAAACTCTTTATCACTGAACCTGTTATTAGAATGTATCTGGTCTTTCAGAGCAATGTCGGTGGATGGCAAAATAGCACTAACCCTAGAATATATAAAGATATATATGGACAGAGTGAGAGATGGCTGTATATATTATATAGAGAGGGACAGTAAGAGATAGCTGTGTATATTATATAGAGAGAGGGACAGTGAGAGATAGCTGTGTATATTATATAGAGATGGACAGTGAGAGATAGCTGTGTATATTATATAGAGATGGACAGTGAGTGTTTACTTACCTCCTCTCTCCTCCGACGCCCGGCCTTCTGCTTGCAAGACACAGCAAGCAGGGGGCGGGACCGGCAGCGCGCGTCCATGATTGGCTGAGAGGCAGCCAATCATGGACGCGGCTGCCGGCTTTTCAGAATGCCGGTGGAGGGAGAAGGTAAGTACAGTTCTGGGGTCTTTCTTAAAATTCTTTTATTGTGGTTGGGGCTGGGAGAACCTATATATTACAGGGCCAAGGGGTTTTATGGTAGGGGGAGGGATAGCCAAAAGGGAGGGAGAGGGAGGGAAAGGGAGGGGGAGAAGGGCTGCAGTACGCATGCCAAACTTCTCCCGGAGGGGAGACAGGAGGCAGATTCCTATATGGACTCTGCTATCCTCCTGGTGGGCAGTTTTTGGGACTTTGGGGGGGACTACAGGAGAACCATATGGAGCTGGGATGTGAGGTAGATTAAACTACACTACAGGTCAGTAGTGGGGGGATTATAGTTTTGGGGGTGGACATGCCCTTTAATTTTAACTAAATGAAGGTACAATCCAGGTTTATACATCCATAACTTAGCTTGTGAATAACTAATTGGTAGTGTTAGCTGATATTAAATATGGTTCCAGGAGGACAATCCACTCTATACCTTCCAACATCTTGTATATTGGTCATAACACAGTGGGAAACCCACAGTAATCAATTCCATAAATTTCATAAATATCATGTTTGGTGTGTATCAACTGGTAAATTCACAAAAATAACCAATTTCCAGTTGGTAGCAACTTGAACTGCTGTAATATGAATTTGCCTGGGGGTAGAGAAGGAGCTGCACAGCCATAGGAAGGGACCTCCTAATCAACAACTAATTGAACATCAAGTGGATTACAGTGAGTTCTTCTTGGAACCAAGGAAACTCTCATTACTACCAATGAACTGATTACTTCATTTTCAAACATAGTCTTCCCGGGTTTATATTTTGTAATAAATGTGATTCATATCACCAATAGCAACACAGTCTTTCCAGTGTTTATATTTGTATATAAATGTGATTCATATGACCGATAGTAACATAGTCTTTCCAGTGTTTATATTTGTTATAGATGTAATTCATATCACCAATAGTAACATAGTCTTTCCAGGGTTTATATTTGATATAAATGTGATTCATATCACCAATAGTAAACACAGTCTTTCCAGGGTTTATATTTGTATATAAATGTCATTAATCACCAATAGTAACATAGTCTTTCCAGGGTTTATATTTGTATATAAAGTGATTCATATCAACCGATAGTAATGTAGTCTTTCCAGGGTTTATTTTGTATATAAATGTGATTCAATCACCGATAGTAACATAGTCTTTCCAGGGTTTATATTTGTATATAAATGTCATTCATATCACCAATAGTAACACAGTCTTTCCAGGGTTATATTTGTATATAAATGTATTCATATCACCAATAGTAACATAGTCTTTCCAGGGTTTATATTTGTATATAAATGTCATTCATATCTCCAAAGTAACATAGTCTTCAGGGTTTATATTTGTATATAAATGTCATTCATATCACCAATAGTAACATAGTTTTCCAGGGTTTATATTTGTATATAAATGTCATCATATCACCAATAGTAACATAGTCTTTCCAGGGTTTATATTTGTATATAAATGTCATTCATATCACCAATAGTAACATAGTCTTCCAGGGTTTATATTTGTGTATAAATGTCATTCATACACCAATAGTAACATAGTTTTTCCAGGGTTTATATTGTATATAAATGTGATTCATATCACCAATAGTAACATAGTCTTTCCAGGGTTTATATTTGTATATAAATGTCATTCATATACCAATAGTAACATAGTCTTTCCAGGGTTATATTTGTATATAAATGTCATTCATATCACCAATAGTAACATAGTCTTTCCAGGGTTTATATTTGTATATAAATGTGATTCAATACCGATAGTAACATAGTCTTTCCAGGGTTTATATTGTATAAAATGTCATCATATCACCATAGTAACATAGTCTTTCCAGGGTTTATATTTGTATATAAATGTCATTCATATCACCAATAGTAACATAGTCTTTCCAGTTTATTTGTGTATAAATGTGATTCATATCACCAATAGTAACACAGTCTTTCCAGGGTTTATATTGTATAAAATGTGATTCATATGACCGATAGTAACATAGTCTTTCCAGGGTTTATATTTGTAATAAATGTCATTCAATCACCAATAGTAACATAGTCTTTCAGGGTTTATATTTGTAATAAATGTCATTCATATCACCTATAGTAACATAGTCTTTCCAGGGTTTATATTTGTATATAAATGTCATTCATATCACCGATAGTAACATAGTCTTTCCAGGGTTATATTTGTATATAAATGTCATTCATATCACCAATAGAACACAGTCTTTCCAGGGTTTATATTTGTAATAAATGTGATCATATCACCAATAGTAACACAGTTTTCCAGGGTTTATATTTGTATATAAATGTCATTCATATCACCGATAGTAACGTAGTCTTTCCAGGGTTTATATTTGTATATAAATGTGTTTCATATCACCGATAGTAACAAGTCTTTCCAGGGTTTATATTTGTATATAAATGTCATTCATATCACCAATAGTAGCATAGTCTTTCCAGGGTTTATATTTGTATATAAATGTCATTCAATCACCATAGTAACAGTCTTTCCAGGGTTTATATTTGTATATAAATGTGATTCATATCACCAATAGTAACACAGTCTTTCCAGGGTTTATATTTGTTATATAAATGTGATTCATATCACCAATCGTAACCCTGATAATAGGGTGGGTGGTGGCAGTATTTACATATACATCATAATAGGGTGGGTGTTGGCAGTATATAGATATACATGGTAACAGGGTGGGTAGTGGCAATATTTAGATATACATGGTAATAGGGTTGGTGATGGCAGTATTTAGATATATCTGGAAATAGAGTGGGTGGTGGCAGTATTTAGATATATCTGAAAATAGGGTGGGTGGTGGCAATATTAAGATATACATGGTAATAGGGTGGTTACTGGCAGTATTTAGATATATCTGGAAATAGGGTGGGTGGT
>JAACNH010005680.1:0-19541 GCA_019447015.1 Hymenochirus boettgeri
ATCCAGGTCGCGGTCTATCTGTAATATTCATTCATCCAGGTCGTGGTCTATCTGTAATATTCATTCATCCAGGTCACGGTCTATCTGTAATATTCATTCATCCAGGTCGTGGTCTATCTGTAATAATTATTCATCCAGGTCGTGGTCTATCTGTAATATTCATTCATCCAGGCCGTGGTCTATCTGTAATATTCATTCATCCAGGCCGTGGTATATCTGTGGGATTTTCAGTTACATCAACTGGACTGGAACTTGTTCTTTTATGGTCAATACTACCAGTTGAATGTCCCTTTCTTCTCCGTGGCTGGAGTTGTTTATGTCACAGCTGGAGACTGTTGTGGTGTTTTCCCATAAGACCACTCGAACTTTTGCCTTTAGGAGGAAAATCTGTATAGTCCTTTTAGGCATAACATTTAAAGGGGTATGTTGGAGGTTGTTTTGGTATTTTTTCTGTCCTGTTTTCATGCATAGTTTTATGTATCCAGGGTGCTGTGTATTCTGGGAATGTGAGCAAGATGTGACTGCTGTAATTAGAATCAGATTGTAAGGAGGGAGATAATAGATTCAAACCGGATACAGCTGTTAAATGATCTCACCCAGCGTGGGGAGAGCATTATTGGCTTGCACCCTGAAGAGTTGAAATGATCCCCTGTTTGCTCAATTTATGGTGCCTCTTGCTGGGGGGTGGGGGATCCATGATCATAGTAATTTATGGAACAGATACATATTATTTTTAATCCTATTGGTGCATAAAATCTATTGTGCTGTCCATACACAGTCCCAATATATAGAATCCATCTAATATCAGGCCGTATTATCAACTTACCTGCTTAAATTCATGCAAAGTTCTTGGCACCAACCATGGATTTTAAAATCGGTCGCCAAATGATTGGCCCGGGTCATCTCATTATTGCTCGAACGGCGCATTGTAAATCAACTAATGTATGGCAAGTATTTATCTTGCCTTTGCAGGTTTTGTAGCTTTTATTAACCCCCCTACCCTTTGTGAGTCTCCCACTGCTGGGAGAAGACCTATTGCCCTGGGCCTGCTCACCGTTTGATAATGTTGTACCATTCATTCTTCCTTACCACGTGTAGACTTGTTGGGGAACTAGATGATGTTGCCACATCTTTTTAAGGTAATGAGATGGAGCAAAACCTGGTCCTAGGTTATATCCCTAAAAAATGGGTGAATATCTGTCTGCAACCCCAGCTGATATTTTTCCCAGGTTATAATGTGCATTTGTAGCCAGGTACTTACCTTGACCAGAAAGGAAAATAAGTGTCTGCCTCCTCCCTCTGCTCATTGAACTTTCCGTAAGTTTGAGCATGTGCAGCAGGGGAACTAGCTGTCAATCATGAAGGGTGGACATGCCCTTTAAAATGCTACTTCATTACCGTAAATACTATTTTTTTATATTTAACTCCTAAAGGATCGGACAAGGTAGCTGTGAGTGCCACCATGTTCTTGTTTTCCAGTATAACTGAACCCTTCAAACTTTTTGTGTGCCTCTTTTGCCAAAGATTTTAACCTCCGTCACAAGGTTTATTGACACTACTGCACTGTAACAGCATTGACAGCTAGAGAAGTGGGCGGTAACCTGCTGAAATAGCTCAGGACAGAGTGTGCGAGAAACACACTGGACTCCTCTTCTACTGCCAGTGAATAAATCTGGGGGGTGTGCCTGGGAGAGTAGAATTCTGGGAAATAAAGTAAATTTTCCAACGGCCACAGCCGAATGATATGACACAAATGACTGTTTTAAGTCAAAGCACCAAGATCTCTAAATGTAGAGCATAGGTAATGGTCTGGGTGACTTTTAATATATAATCATGATTGCCTTGTGGGAATGGGGAGTTTATTTAATCAAACTGTATACTGGAAACAATGTGCTTATGTGGTGCAAGTCATATAAGGACCTGCATGTTAACCCCAACAGATCTGAGATGGAATTGGGGGAACAAGGGGGTTTATGGGTGAAATCTGGAAGCATGGTTAAAGCTATTTTGTGGACTACTTAAAGTACAATGCTCATTCTTCCCAAGATCCTCTGTTTGGTGGCAAAGTCTTCGAGCTTACCAAATCCCCATTAGTCTCAAACCAAATAACTTCAATGTTCACATCACAAGCCGCAAAGAACCATGGGAAATGGGAAGAGCGGCAGAATCAATAAATGGATGAAAAGTTAAATTCAGAAATAACAATTATTGCCTTAATATGTTGCATATGACAAGGATTTCTTTAGATATTGATTTAAAAAATAATTTATTTGAATTAGCAGTGTGCAAAATTCAATTGTACTTTTCTCTCTTCTGCAGACTGTAGAGCATGGATTTCCTAACCAGCCAAGTTCACTGGCCTTTGACCCAATACTCCAAATTATGGCGATTGGAGCGAAATCCGGAGCTGTTAAGATGTATCCTTTAATGCGTTTGCGTTTTCTTCTGTGTTCCCAGAAGAAAAGGAATCTGAGGTCAAATCCTGTTCTTTACAAAGGCTACAGCTGACTTCCTTATTGTATTGTTGCTGGGATTCATTTTTTTTTTTTAAACCCTTCTAAAGTTTATTTGTAATGTCTTCTACTTAAGCTCATGTCGACTCTTCAGTTTCATGGATAATTGGTATCAGGAACACCTTGGATGGGGGAGGTGCCAAAACAATAGGAGCTCCTTAATTTTCCCAGGGAGAAACTATTTCTCAAGGGCAGGGCATTCCTGCATCTCTGCAATGGAATATTAACCCATTTAAGCACCACATTCTCTACAGGATGCAATATTAGATGTACTGGGAGATCTACAAAATGTAGATCATGTTAATGTTTTTATGTAGCATAATGACTGACTTTGTAATTCTAAGCATAGCCGCACCTGCTAACTGAAAACTGTAGCTATTTAGGATAAATGGGAAGATTTGGCCCGATAATTATGTCCAACAGATAAATTGATCGATATATTAATTGTTAGCCTGATGGAATGTAAATGCTACATGCCAATGGTAATGTTGGAAATCCTAACGAATTACATGAGAGATACAACCAAAACTTAAGCCTAAGGGAATTATTGGACCGTGTGTACAGAATATGCAGCACCCAGGACTTGCCTACCTTACACCTTATAAAAATTAGTATTTGAAGGGATACTAGTGTCTTTGTGAGGTATTCCTTACTGGTTGCCAGACAGCAGGAATGAACTGGCATATGCCCTACTTCCCTTTGCTGCAAACCAATGTAGGGAGGCACAGAACGTTTGATGGAGCTTGATGATGTCACCGGCTCCACAGGGAAAGATTTGCTAGATGCAAAGGAAAGGATCTTCATATCCAAATGTAAGGTTGGGGGCAGAATTGGAGCCTTATTGTCCCCAAATGTTAAGCTATTGAATTTTTAAAAGAATACTATTATGACCTGTTTTTTAAATTCTCCCGTAGGGTTATTTTGTTTTTATAAGTGGCAATACAAATAGGCAGGGACCAAGAGTGCTGTATTGGATGTAGAAAATGACTTGATAAATGTAGTTCCCTTTTTAATGGTTAAATAATTTAATCCGGTAGAACTGAAACCTCTGCAAAAACTGGATGGGTTACCCCAGTATAATTGTGACTGGGGTTTCCTGCAATACTTTTGAAGTGGAGAGCACTTTATTGGCGATATACAGCACAGAAAATGGGAAGAATACGCAGTTCTAAAAAGATTATTTGTTGGTTCTGTTTACCGTTCCTGCGTTTCTCACCCTGCGTGGTTATTGGACTGTTTGCCTGGCTCGGAGTGGAAAGATAACATTTTCAATGTTGAATATTACCAACAAAACAGAATTTTCAAGTACGGATTTCTTTTTCTTCCCCCCCCTCTTTGGTAACTGGGGAAAAAAAGTAGCCAAAGTAAATCAAAGCATCTAGTATATCCTAACCGAAGATAAAGTTTGTATCAATTTATGGCTTGAAGGTTTATAATAGGAGTGAACTTTCAGTTGGGTGGCAAACTTATTTTATGTAACCGAGTTTCAGACAATGTCGTTTTGCTGTCACTGTGTACAGTGCTTGGTTAGGTTAAGGGTAGCAGATTTAGTGAGGGTTGGTGGGGGGAGATTTAGCTGTTTCTAGGCAACATTCCCTCTGAATAGCTGCTCTCTGTTCAAACATAAGGGGTGGAATGTATCCCTGCGAGTTGTCCGACCGAGGATTCGGGAGAGTGCCCGTTACCATGGGGATGACTGAAAGTCTGGGTAAAGTGGATGACCGGATCACTTTACTGCTTTTGTGGTAGCTACATGTAAGCAAGAGTTACTGCCTTGCAGCTATGTGCTGGTTGCCATAATTATTAAGGTCCATACAATGTTCTGTCACATTAACTCACACCTGAGGACAGGTTGTATTTTTTTTCCAAGGTTCTTAATGTTTCTAAATTGTGCCATACTATGGAAATGGCCGTAAGATGTAACTAAACTAAAGCCTGTGTGGCAGGGGGGGCCCTTTAAGATTAGCGGACATAGAAATCTGTCTGTCCAGCTAATCCTGTCTGAGGATAAGTCGATTGGCTCAGATGGGATTATTGTTGTTCCCAAGTAAATCTGCTTTTTACTGCCACTCCATATTTTGCTCCTGCCAGAGATAGACTGTAAAATATCATCCGTCCCCAGTATCTGTCAAACTTCAGGATTACTCTGAAGAAATGAACATTCTAAACCAGTAGAAATATTTTCCATGTTGTTTTACCATCAATCCTAATTAGACATGTAAATGATCTTTTACCGGACATGTTAGATTAGAGACACAAGAAGGAAATAGAATCTGTGTGTGTGTGTCAGGGTGGTAGAATGTGGTGTTTGGGAATTCCACAGCGTCACCTGATCAGAACTGACATTTTAAACTGTCATGACAAGATGTTGGAATACAAGAAGCTACAGTGTGTGTGATGTGACTTCACAAGAGCTGCCCAACGTGCACAAATGCAGCGACGGGACAGAATTACAGAGCTGCTTGTGTATTGCAAATATCCAGGTCAGAATTCCTAAGCTTTTCCTTGCACTTGGGCATCTTTTTTTTTTTTTTTTTTTTTTGTCCCCTCTTCCCCCTTGCACAAAAGGGCAGATTGTTATTTCGCAGCTGGAGTTGACAGTGAGTGAATTACAGCCTCGTTGCTGACACAGGAGGACACTGTGCCAATCAATGGACTGGGCTTTGTGCTGTTCACATTGAACATAGTTTAACAGTTCGTATGAGCAATGTCTGGCTGCAAAGTTGTGGGTACCCATGATTAGCTATAGCATTTCATTAGCACAAATGGACCTGCTGGGAACATAGTAACATAGTAATTGAGGTTGAATAAAGACATAAGTCCATCGAGTCCAACCTTTATACCCTCCTTTTTAACCCTCCCTAACAGTTGATCCAGAGGAAGGAAAAAACCTAGCCAAAAAGGGGGGGGGGAAATCCTTCCTGACTCTAAATGCCAATCGGAAAGTATCACTGAATCAACCAGAACTACAGTATATGTATTAATATCAGTAATTCTCAGTATTATATAGTATCCCTGTACCAACCAGAACTACAGTATATGTATTAATACCAGTAATTCTCAATATTATAAATTATCCCCGTGCCAACCAGAACTACAGTATATGTATTCCAGTAATTCTCAATATTGTATAGTATCCCTGTACCAACCCGAACTACAGTATATGTATTAATACCAGTAATTCTCAATATTTTTTAACTTTAGAACTTATCTAGCCCACTTTTAAAGCTATTTAATGAACTTGCCATTACCACATCTGCTGGAAGACCCTGTTCCCTCTGTAAAGAAACATTTCCTATACAGAAGATAAAACTTATTTTTTTCCAATCTTAAAGGATGTCCATGAGCCCTCTGATATGACAGATTATTAAACAATGCACAAGAGTTTACTGAACGGCCCATTAATATATTTGTATAAAGTTATCATATCCCCACACAAACGTTGCTTCTCCAATGTAGACAGCCCTAACTTGTCTAATCTGCCTGCATAGTCAAGCCCCTCCATTCTCTTAATTATTTCAGTTGCCCTTCTCTGAACTGCTTCCATTTCCAAGATGTCCCTTTTTGTATATGGGATTTCAAAACTGTACCACATATTCCAAATGAGGCCTTACTCTCTCTTGAATCTATTCCCCTTTTTTACAAGACAATATCTTGCTAGCTCTAAACATTGCTACAGCTAAGTCTGTTATCTACCAGAACCCCCAAATCTTTTTCCATTGGAGATTTACTTGATGCAGAATTATTTATGGTGTAGGTGGCACAAGGATTGTTAAACCCCAAATGCATCACCTTACATTTATCAACATTGAATCTCATCTGCCATTCTGCTGCCCATTTTGATAATCTATCTAGGTCTGCTTGCAGCACTTGCACATCATTTTAAGATTCCAAAGCTCTGCATGTCACCAGCAAAGACAGAGACCTTGCTCTCACTGCCTCCTTATAAAGGTTCATACACACGTGCGATCGTGGGTGATACCCCGCGATACATGTGTACGAACGGCCATTTCAGCTGATAATCGTGCTGTGTATGGGCACTTTATCGTCCGAAACAGCCTTTCAGTCGGGGATTGTTGGCCGTCCGTTTTGGCCGATAAAGTACCCATACACAGCACGATTATCAGCTGAAATGGCCGTTCGTACACATCATGTAGCACGGGTCATCACCCACGATCGCAGATGTGTACGAACCTTAAGTCATTTATAAACCGATTAAAAGTGGCCCAGTACGAAACCCTGAGGCACGCCACTTAGAACTTAAGCCCACATAGACCATTTACCACCACTCTCTGTTTGCGACCCAATAACCAATTCTCTATCCATGTATAATTGTTTTTTCTAGGCCAGCAGTCCTCAGTTTATACATTAGTTGCTTATGTGGCACAGTATCCAAAGCTTTAGCAATATCCAAGTATACAACATCCACTGCTGTGCCTTAATCTAAATTCGTAATCACCTCTTCATAAAAACCAAGTAGATTTGTCTGGCATGATGTCTGGCATAAATCCATGCTGACTGCTACTAATAAGATCAGTTCTGGAAACAAAGTCAAGGATATGATCCCGTAACAAAGTTTCCCTTAAACTGATGTTAGGCTTACAGGTCTATATTTACCAGGCTGGGAAAGACTACCTTTTTTGAATATTGGTATTACATTGGCTTTTTTCCAATCCAGCGGCACATCACCAGACAAAATTTAATCTGAAAAGATAAGAAACAGTGGTCTAGATAAAACTGGACTAAGCTCTCTTAAGATTCGAGGATGTAGTTCATCTGGTCCTGGGGCTTTATTGATATTAACTCTAATTGTCTAATTGTTTCCATACCATATCCTATCTCAGCCAGAGTGAAGATTCCTGATTTATACCCTTTATATTATTACAGTCCCTGCTATAAGGACTAGGATTCTCTATATGCTTGTGAAGGTTCTCATTCATCCAGTTCATGGTATATCTGTTGTATTCAATTAGATCAACTGGACTTGAAACATCTTCAAGAACTACATTTCAAGTCCAGTTGATCTAATTGAATACAACGGGATAGGATTCTCTATAGTGAAAACAGTGAATATTCCTCATTTATACCCTTCATATTATTACAGTCCCTGCTATAAGGACTAGGATTCTCTATAGTGTATACAGAGTGAATATCCCTCATTTATACCCTTCATATTATTACAGTCTCTGCTATAAGGACTAGGATTCTCTACAGTAAATACAGAGGTAAAAAATGGTTTAGCACATTAGCCTTTTCAGCATCCTCTATAACCATCTTAGCGCCATTATTTAATGGTTCCACATTCTCGGTCCTCATCTTTTTACTATTGATATACTTAAAAAACATTTTAGGGTTAAACTTGCTTTGTTCTGCTATCCCTATTTCATTTTCTATTTTAGCTAGTTTAATTGTTTTTTGGAGTTTCTTATTACAGCTTTTATACTCCCTGTAAGTCTGTTCTGTTCCCTCTGATTTCAACATTTTAAAAGCCTTTTTTTTTTTTAAACACACCCTAAAGGTATACATTTAGAAATATAATAGTTTAATACCCCTTCAAAAGCAGTCCACTTCTGATCAATATCCTTACCTAGGAACAAGTCATCCCAGTCTATGAGCAGGAATGATTCCTTTAACAACATAAAATTAGCTTTCCTAAAGTTAAAGTTGTTAACCCAGTGCACTTTTGTTTTTTGCAGCTTATATAAAATTACACTATATCATGATTACTATTCTCAAAGCCTTCCCATTAACTTCATCTCCAAAATGAGCTAATGGTTATTAGATATCACCAGATCCAACAATGCATCCTGTCTAGTAGGAACCTCTGCCATCTGTGAAAGAAAATGCTCATATAGAAGATTTAAGAACTTTATAACTTTTGAGGTGCTGGCAGTTCCCTTACTCTAATCTTCATCAGGGTAATCAAAATCCTCCATAACCAGAAAATGCCCCGTAACAGCAGCCATTGCCAACTGCATATGGAGATTTATTTCCACAACCACAGTGGTTAGTGGTTAGAAGTGCGGAGTTCGATTCCACCCTTGGACACATCTGCAAGAAGTTTGTTTGTTCTCCCCATGCTAACGTTGGTTTCCTCCGAGCACTCTGGTTTCCCCCACAATGATAAAGACTTACTGATAGGTTGTTTGTGTCAAATATATGTGCTTAGATTGTAAGCTCTTCGGGGCAGGGCCTAATGTGAATGTAAAGCATTACGGAAGATGTAAAAAAAAAAAAAAATGATAAATCCACAATAATAATAATAACCTCACTGGCATTTGGTAGCTTATAAGATACACCAATAATTTTACCCACCATCTTGCTTCCTGTACACAGCTCCACCCATTTTGTTTCTGCCTTATCATTTATACCCCCTTCTATCATCTTTTAAATTTGGCTTCAATTCTTGTTTAACATATGTACTCCCCCCTCCTTTTTTATTAACTCTGTCATGTCTAAATAAGGAGTATCCTTCAATATTTACTGTCCAGTCATGTGAATCATTTAGCCATGTTTCTGCTATACCGATCACATCATACCTTTTACCTTTAAAGCTATTCTAATTCCCGAGTTTTTCCAGCCATACTTCTTGCATTTGTAAACATACGTTTTAGATTATCATTCAGTTTACTTCCATACTTGGATGTACATGCTCCCCCATCTCCTCCCTCCATTATCTTATTAGTCCCCCTGATCCCTAACCCCTCTATCTATCCTTGTGTAGTCCCCCTCCATACCTAGTTTGAAATCTCCTCCAACCATCTTCTCCCCCAAAACAGCTGCGCCATCATCGAGTTGCTGTCCATCTCTACTAAAGAGCCTGTAGCCAACAAAGGTGAACTAAATTGCTGAAAGTTATTATAAAATATTTCATATAAGCAATCTTAGTAGCCAAGTGATCTGTTTGGGGATCACTATCTCCATGTTAAAGACCATAATGATGTGCTTTCTGCTCTGTCTACCAAGTAGGTTATTATATCACTGGCTATACCAGAAGGCAAAGCATCATGGTCCATTTTAGTGCCAGCTGATTCTAGTAACCCAACTATGACACTATACTACTGGGTCCGTTTGACAACTTGAGGTTGTTTTGCTCATGTAGGAAGATACAGCCTGGTATTTATAGATACTTTTACAGCATCTAACCTGTCTGGCTCTGATGTAAGCTGTATCTTCTTGCCCCTCATTCTAATCATGCCTCTCGGCTACTCGGACGTCTCTGCAATAGGCCTATTCAGAAATAAAGCGGATCCCTGCTTAATGCTATGAGCTCTTGGTTTTACTGCTGCTAAGTGGTCCCCTTTTTATTCTATCATTTTTTTCCATGCATTGTACCATCTATGTATTTTGTATGGGTGGCAGCAGAAACACAATGACCAGTCCATCTTAACTGCTAAGCCTGGTTATGGGAGGATTGTGACCATGGGGCTTGTAGAATAATAGGTGCAAATGTTTGCCAGTGGTACTCCTCTGCAGCTGACCAGAAATAAGGAAACATCCAATTGGCTGCAGCAGATTATTAGCACAGGTAAACGTTTGCACCATAAATCCCAATTGTGGAGAAGACAAACTATTCATGTTTTTTCTTTGTTATTCAGAATCTCCCCAGAACTTTTTATTGACCCAGAATGTGAAACCTTTAATACCCAGTACCCACCTGTTTCCTCTTCTTTACTTCACCTTGACTTGTGTATAGATATGGGGCCCCAGGAGTTGAGTTCACTGGCCTACACAAAGACACAGCCACCGTGACACAGATGCACTTCTTACCCGGACAGGTATGGTAGATATATACGTGGAACGCTTTGCTATTGCATAATTGGTTCTGCATTTGTTTGCTAGGACTTTTTAAGTATTGTGGATTTGTGTCTATCTTTAGCTTGTTTAGGTCATCTGCTAACAGGTAATGACTTGCGCCTCGTACACGCGTCTGATACTTCGGACGACGAATGACCCCCTAGCACAATGTGCACGCAGCACGTCTGTTTCGTCCGATAATCGCATGTGCGTATGTGTTTGTTCAGGTGTCGTTCGTCAATCCACCATGGAAGATCAAAGAGTGACAACCGAAAACATACATGTGTGATTATCGGGCGAAACGGGCGTTCAGCACGGGTGTGCCTTGTACGAGGCTTAAGTCATTACCGGTTAGCAGATGTTGGTGTGTGAATTGTGGATTCAACCTGCTTTCTATCTTCTGCAATATTTACTTGAAGTTTGCTTCGTGGCTCAGTCCTCCATTCAGTCGGCGACTCAGGCCAATGGGAAAACCTGCTTTGTAGAAGCGCGTCTTCTCATTGGCTGGGATCGCGATTGCAGGGTTGGGGGAATCATTTTGCAAAAGAAAAAATTCTATGTTTATTAATGGATTGTTCAGTGAATAAACAATCTAAAGTAATTCAGTAAAATGTTTAATGGGCCTTTTGGGATAATGCCGAACTTTAAAGGATATGTACACTGGTGTTTTTTTTTTTTTTTTTTTAAATTGCCCATTACTGGAAACTATATTTCTTCCCAACATCAAGTGCCTTAGTATCCTAAACTTTTTCTGTTATGTATAGTTGGAATGGTGACAGTTGGTATGTGAACTGCATGGTGGGAAATTCCCTCTCCCAGTGCTGCTTTATAGGGATTACTGAGCATGCTTGCCCTTACAGAGAGTCAGTCTGGCAGGGGGACTGAGAGACTGAGCTTGTGCAAAACAAGTACTGGATTGAAGTCCTGTAGCAACACACACCTCAAAGTGCTGCTTGCATTTATAGATTGAAATGAAGCCAAGGAATGTTTCCAGTGTACAATTCCTTTAAACCAGTTAGGGAAACTGAATACATGAGTTGGTTGCCCCTGGCAGTATAGTGGGCAGTGATTAAGGTTTCAAATAAGTTTTTTAAAGAGTTTCATAGACCATCTTTAGGTTGGTGTACAATAGAAGATTTCACTGTCCATTAACCAATGATCAGTGACAAGGGATAGCCATACAGTGACTGATGTTTGGTTGCAGAACAAGAAGTTAATCTTTTTGATGTGTTCATTCAGCTCTTCATTATATATAGTATATCTGTATTTATTTTATCCTAGGGTCGTCTACTTTCTCTCCTGGATGATAATACTTTACATCTATGGGAGTTGCAGCAGAAGGATGGCAGCTCCCAGCTTGAAGAAGCAAGAAGCTTCATCCTTCCTGGAAGGCCAGGGTTCGACTGCGCTAAGTACTAAGATCACCTTCTTTCTCTCTCGCGCTTGTCTGTCGGGGGTGGTGGGAATGTTTAGTCACAGAAACTTTTGGCTTAACCTGTAGGCAGGAAATAGAGGATATGGACATCCTGATACTTCCCTTACCATACAGCCCAATAATACTATCATATAGGTCCTGTTAGGTGGCTGGACAGGCCTGGATTTTATATCTATTAAACAAAGTAAAAGATTGGATTCACCTTATTATACTTCATAATTCATGTATGTAAAGCAAAGGTCAACTGAGTAAACAGGTAATTCTTAATATGTTTGTTCTTTGCATAAAAGACCTTTGATATCCGAATTACCACACATGCACCATTATGTACTTTGATTTCATAATTCTAACTTTAATCTTATTGGTTGTCTAACCACTCCAGATCTACCCCCCTTTAAATTCCTGTGTCATCTGACCAATCGGTCATCTTATTTATTGGATTACTGCATTTAGGCCACGTTCAGGTTGAGTCCTGTGCAAGTGTTCCTGTATGCTTTTTACTGTTTATTTTGGAGAAAATTCTTTTTATGCTTATTAAGGACTAAATTGAAGTATATGTGGCCTATCTAGCCAATTAGATTGCTGTTATTGGGATTAGCTGAACATGGGACTTAATTTTACAAGCGTGGGGGTGAAAGATGTGCACCATGGTGATTGGAGGCTGCAGGTGGATGGGTATCTTTGTATCACACCGGTGATTGGTAGCACATTCCTACAGTACCCTACACTAATCTGTGCAAAGATTTATGCTCCTATATTGTGACTAAAAAGAGTATCCCACCCTAAGGCTAGGTATATACACAGATTTACAAGCATAAAACTGCTGATTAAAAGCTTGCATCAAGTCTTGTAGTTACTGTTCCCTCCCCTAGCTCAGTGAGTTTAGACCTGCTCAGTGTGTTTCACCCAGGAAGAGGGAGGGATTCTCCAGTTGGCTATCTTCCTGGGCTAAAGGAAGTTCGAGTAGTCCAACTGGTATACATTTAATTTAAGATTACTCGCTTAATAAGGGATATATCATTTTATTCTGAAAAATTTGGTTTAGGATGGATTTCCCCTTTAAAGTCGGTTATTATTTTGGAGAAATGAGTGCACATATCCAGCCAAACATCTGAATTACAGTGTAACAAAACACTAACTAATGGGAATGACTGGGTGCAAATGCAGGTCAGAACATGTCTTTAGGCACAAATGTTACTTTTGGGAAACTGTGTTATGGCTAATAAATTGTTGGTTAAAGATCTTTTATTTTGGATTTACACCCCCTCTGTTTTATTTCAGTTCCCCTCCAAGTATCACGCGAATAACCGTGATCCTGGTGTCTGCGTCCTGTGCTGTGGCTGGGCTTGGGACAGAAGGAGGAGGGGTATATTTTATCCAGATCCCTAGTTTAAAGCTGCTGGAGGAGAAGACTTTACTTCAAGATGAGATAATCCAAAGGTAAACTAAAGCTTGGAACTTGTTCTGCAGAGAGGTGGGTGGAGGGAGGATGGTAGTGATAATTATTACAGTAATTACTCCCATTTTACTACTTGGAATGGGACTTTCTGCTTATGTTTTAATTACCAAACTGAAATCCTGTACATGGCAGTAATTACGATGTCTTGGGCCTGCTTGTTGGGATAGAGACTAGAAATTGCCTTTTTGCACGGCCCTGCTGTTTATTATTTCGTAGGTGTTGTGTTGGTAATGTGTACAGAAAAAACGCTCAATGATTTTGTGTTAAAACAAATGTTGTGAATTGTTGGAGTGGAGTGTTAGAACTATGGAATTCAATGTCTGACGTGTGCCGTCTGTGTCTGGCAGCTTGCCGGATGATTACAGGTGCGGGAAAACACTGGGGCCTGTGGAATCTTTGCAGGAACATCCACGTCAATGTGGAAAGATTCTCATTGGCTACAGCCGAGGATTAGTGGTTTTGTGGGACCAGGAGAGTCGCAGAGCTGAGCATCTGTTCCTTGGAAATCAGGTAGGCTATAGAGTACCTAGTATATAAAGCTGCCTGTAGTTGGACTGTTGTTTATTTTATTGCTGATCAAAGAACTAGAGAATGTCTGTTCTGTCAGACTGTGGCCTTTCAGGAAGACGGATCGCATGCTGATTCTACATACTGATTTCCTCCTTTCTTTACAAACTTCCCCTCAATGGAATGAAATGGGTTATATCAATATTACATTGGCCATACAACTGGTCAGCTGGCAGGGGCAATGCTGGGAACTGTAGTTTTTAAATCTGCAGCACCGATGGTTTAAGGTCACCTGTTTCTATTTTTAAGATTTAATATGCAAGCTTACTGATGACCTGAAAATCAATCTGTTGGCAGCCAGACGCTGATAGTGGGTGTGAATACAATTCCTGTATTTACCTGGAGAGATTCCATAAGCAAACCGTGTGTGTGTTCAGGGAATGTTGAATTGTTTGATTAATTTTCATACTTTTCTAACAATCCCTCCCTAATGCTGTGGCCTCTTATTTGTTTATACTCCGCAGCAGTTAGAGAGCGTCTTTTGGGAGCGCGATAGCTCTTCGTTCATCAGTTCACACAGTGATGGAGGGTACATGGTGTGGGAGGTCACTGCCGGATCGAGCACCACATTGCAACCCACCACCTCTAAAATACCATATGGTAAGTACCAGGTAATTTCTGTCTCTTTGTGATTGGTTAAAGGGTATCTCCACCCCCAAAATAATTTTTTCTGTAATGTATGGGACACCATTTTCCACCACCCCCCAAACGCTAGGGTTTTAACATTAAAAAATGCCCAGAAATCGACTTACCCACCTTCGTTACCTCTACTTCTCTTCTGTTCCCGGAAGTAGTAATAGGGGCCAGACCGGAAGCCGCGTCTGTGATTGGTTGAGAGTCAGCTGTCGGCTATTGAGAGAGCTGAGGGAACAAAGGTGAGTAAGTAGATTTCTGGGCAGTTTTAATGTTAAAACCCTAGTGTTTAGGGTTGGAAGAGGGTCACCTACACTACAGAAAAGTTTATTGCTTAAAGAACCATGCAGCATGGAGGGATCCAGAGGGAGGGGGGAGAGCTCCCCTGTGCTTGCCAAAGACCCCAATGAGGACAAGGAAGTAGCATGCACTGGATGACACACAAGACAGCTCCTACTCTTCACTTTGCTGGACTTTCAGAAGGCCCTGCAGAAGAACCATAAGGAGCTAAGGAGTAAGGTCAGGATATATGAACACTACACAGTGGGGGCAGTAGTGGGGTAAATTTTAATTTTGGGGGTGGAAATGCACTATGGAGGTCTAGGGTCTGTCTGTCTGTGCACCTGGCTTTGCACAGGCGCTTTAAATAATTGCAGCTTCGGTGTTCTTATTAGTCTCTGGGGCCATAATAGAAAGCTATTTTGCAGCTTCCATTGTAAACCAGAAAGAAAAGACTTCAAATGTAATGAATTAATTTTTTTTAGGTCCCTTTCCTTGCAAAGCCATCAACAAAATCCAGTGCAGATCCAGCAGTTCGGGGTGAGATTTAATTCAATATTGATACCTGCTTCAGAGATATACTATAATGAAGAGCTCCCCAAATGGCATACCGCTTTGTATATAGTTGATCTATGTTAAATGTTATATATAACCCCTTACAGGATATATAATATACAATCTATTGTAAATTACCTTTATTGACCATCTGTAATTGCTGATAACAAATCAAAATATTGATACCTGCAACAATTTAACTGTAAACCACTGTCTGTGATTGGCTGTGACAAACATGGGGCGTGTCACCCTCCCACTTGAGTTCTTGAATTCCGTATGCTTGCATCCTTTTTAGGAACCCTTATGTCATATTCAGTGGAGGAATGCCAAGAGCTAGCTACGGTGACCGGCACTGTGTCACTATCCAGCAAGGAAAGAATTTGGTAACCCTCGACTTCACTTCTCGCGTGATTGACTTCTTTACCGTGTGCCCCCTAAAGAGTGAAGATGGTATGACCACTGTAAATACAAATCTGCTAAAGGGCTGTCTCTGATTTCTGTTTTGTTACAGTTTAGAGTCACTATCTATAGTGAAACTACGGGTGGTTCCTTTGTTCATACCAATAGAATGGAATGCAATCAGACTTTTCACTCTAAAGACCGTAGATTTTACATTAGGAGAGATTCAGCCAATCATCTCGTGTCAGAAGAATTAAAACAAATATTTGGTTGCCCTGGGGTAATTCCGCTTGTAATCGTATTAAAGCCAAGACTTGTTATTAAGAAGCAGCTAGTGAAAGGAACGCTGTACATCTTAGAATTCGCGCAGGATTGTTTGGTTTTTCTGTTGCTATAGTACAAATGGGAACAGAGATTTTGAGAGAGAGACAATCTGTTACGTGACTCATGGCTGCTTACAACATTGGTTTGAACATGTGTCTGAAATTGATACAAAGAGGCATATCTTGTGGCATTTTTTAATAGATGGGGTATAGTTAAGTTTTATTTTTTCCCCATTAAGGTCATACATGGGGTGGAATCATAAGAGATCTCGAGAAGTCTCCCTGATATTAGTATCTGCTTCTTATACCTCCATATTGACTCCAGGGTAGATTCTGACAGTTGGTATATTTGCTTCTGCTGTAATTGCACAGTTAATTTGGGTTGAAAAAAAGGATATTCTCCCTGTCCAAGAAAACGTCCAAACCTCCTTTTAAATGTGTGATTTAGCCGACACAACATTTCCTGGTAGAGCATCCCACAACCCTACTTCCCTCACAGTGATCAACCATTTACGTTGCTTAAATGGCTTTTCCTCAAGTATAAAGGGGTGGCCTCTAGTATTGTATGAGAGAAAACATCCCCTGCTCATTAGCTGTAGCTCCCTGTAACCTTTTTATAGGGTTACCTCACAATCGCCTTTTTTTCTAGGTACCCAAAACTGCACACTCAAGATGAGGCCTTACGAGGGCTCTATTCAGAGGCAGAATTGCTCCTTTTTATACAGGAAAGAATTGTATTGGCTTTAGCAGATACTGCCTGGCACTGCTTAGAGCTACTAAGTCTATTGTCCACAATAACTCCCAAAATCCTTCTCTATTGAGTTAACTCTTGACTCGAATCCATTTAGGGTACAACTATCATTGGTTGTTTTTTGCCCAAATGCATAACATATCGTCAGTGGGTGTAGTGTCTTTCCCGAATGTAGGCCGACCATTCTCGTCAGGCTTGCGGTTGTTCGAGAGACTGAAAATTTCCGCGGTAGTCTCCCTATAGAGGCCGTGGTCCAGGGAAACGCACAGTCCCAAACATCCTCCCTATGCTGTGTATATGCTGTGTATAGGGAGAAGGCTCGGGACTGTGAAAGATCCTGTTATTTATCAAGATCAGGATACACAAAGGTCTGGCATGTGTGCACCCAGGTTAAGGGACATCTTTGTCCTGAAACACAATTTATCTTGATTGCGAATTCTAAACCCACAGATTAAAATGATGTATCGCTTGTCTTTTTAAGTAATTTCTAATCAGAGATATAGAAAATTTTCTCTCATACCTCTCTTTATCTGCTCTCCCAGTGGGACAGACATGTTCCATGTGCAAGGGGGAAAGTGATGATCTGTCCAATTGGCTACTTCTTGTTCAAAGACCAGCAAAGGGTTATGAGAAATTAGCTGCAGAGCTGCTGTAATTGAAAGATTTTCCTGATTTCGCACAAGTCTCTCTTTAATTAGGGAGAACTTAGAAATGCAAGTGATCTATTATTTCATCATCAGTTTTTGGGCTGACGGTCAGGATAGATGCGACATGAAAACTACAAGTCCCAGCAACCGGAGAATGCTGGAAATTTGTTATTAAAGATTCTGTTGTAGATCATTGAGGGATTTATTATAAAGAAGGAGAACTATCTTCTCAGTTTGAACACAATCTACTACTTTACATTTTAATGAATGTTACACTGTGTTTTGGGCACAACTTGTATTTGTTTTTTTGTTAAAGTACAAGTAAATCCTAAGCAAGGAAAACACTGAATCAGAAGACTCTGCCTTGATATAAAAACTGTAATCTGTGCCTCACCTCTCATTTTAATGTGGGTGCTGGGAAATTTACATTTCAAACATAGGGTTTGTGTTTTTCCCCCCAGAATTCCTGTAGTGCACAGTGTGGTCATTGACAAGTGCACATGCCCAATCCATACTTACTGCAGGAATTTAACAGCAGGTCTCACCCTCTAGTAGTCTCCAGCCAATCTTGTTACAGTTCATATTGGACGGGACCATGTGACTGAAGTCAGGAGTTGTGGCCAGACAGTGCACATGCAGTTATCCAGTTTTTCAGGGAATTACATATACTTTAAACGGCAACTATACTGAAAAAAATACTTTTCCTCATCTTAATCTATAAATAAATGTGTAAATAGCACTTACTGTGTGTGTGCTGTTGCATGCATTCAATCCAGTACTTGTTTTGCTCAGTATCCCCCTTCCTCTTTTAAACCCCCCCCCCCCTCCCTCCGTCCCCCCTTCTTTATTAGGGAATGCATGCTCAGTAATCGCTGAGGAAGCCTTGAGAGAGGGAGTTTCCCTCATACCATCTGTCAAAACTGCACCCAGCATACCTTATGTCACCATTCCATCTACAGCAGAGTTTATGGTAATAAGGCACTTGATTGACAGATATGCTTCAGATTTGATATCTTAAATTGACAGAACAATAGAACTGGTACAGTGGTGGTTGGGAAAAATTCTAGTTTCCAGTAATGGCCAATTTAAATAACAAAAAAAAAAGTTTGGTATAGATGCCCTTTAATCCATTTACTGCAGTGGTAATTTACAGTGTATTGGTGTTCAGATTATATGGTAAAAAATGTTCCTTTCATTCTTCTTTAATATACTATATATATTCATTTACATTATCTCTAGTAGAAATTGTCTCCATTTAAATCACATTTGGAAGCATTTGAACTTTTTGTCCTGTGGATAACTGGAAGTTTTTCCTGACCTTGTAGTGAGGGATTATAAATAGGGGCACCCCACAATAATCAATTTCATTGTTTCTCTTTAGGCTCTGACAATCCCACTGCTCTGGTTGTTCTAGTGGAGGAGGAGCTGGTGGTGATTGATCTACAAACCCCAGGCTGGCCGACCATCCCGTCTCCTTACTTGGCTCCTCTTCACTCGTCTGCCATCACCTGTGCTTATCACATCTCCAATGTTACACTGAAGTTATGGGAGAGGATAATCAGTGCTGGGGAACTCCAGAACCCACATCTCTCTCCTGTGGTGAGGAACCTTGAATGTCTAAAATGTATAGAGGCCTGATGTAATAGGACACGCCTGCTGTTTAATTGATTCCTCCAATCAAATGTAGTGTAATTTGATGTGACTCTAGCACGCCATTTGCTGACAGTCCTTGTTTCCTGTCTTTAGAGTTGGCCAATAGAAGGCGGTCGGAATCTAGCAGAGGAACCTGCACAGAGAGGACTCCTTCTGACAGGGTAAGCAACGTGTTTGTTTTTTATTACTGGACAGAAACTCCCCCTCTGCTGCTGATCCGACATAACATGCACCGAATGAGAGGTCTGTAATAAGGCTTTGGGGACACTGCCTCTCCCTGTTTCAAACTTAATAATGTGCTGCCTGCTGGTAGATGCTAGTCCCAGCCTATGCGTATCTCCCCATACATTGTTCTGCTCCCTATAATCTCCTGCACTTTGAAGGAAGCTGAGAGCAGAGCAATATATGGGGTCTCAGTGATATAACCACATTTAAGTGTAGGTCAGCCCTCCAGTGTATTAGCCAATGTCAAGATAAGTCCTCCAAGTCCTGCAGTTCATTAGCCAATGTCAAGTAAGTCCTGCAGTTCA
>JAACNH010005681.1:0-19541 GCA_019447015.1 Hymenochirus boettgeri
ATGTAAATGTACATCTACCTGGTAAATATACAATAAATACTGTAATGTAAATGTACATCTACCTGGTAAATGTACAATAAATACTGTAATGTAAATGTACATCTACCTGGTAAATATACAATAAATACTGTAATTTACATGGATTAAATTAATTACACTGGCCTTGATGTTTTAAAAGGTAAGGGCTAATACAATGAAAGGTGCAGCAATTTACCTTAATACTATATTTCCCAGCATTCCAGTATCTCACAGTTTAGTCACTGACCTTTATGTTCTTTACACATGCTCAGTCCTTAACTTCTGTAGGAAGTTGTTACATCGAGACACAACAGCTAGTAACCTCCAGCCAATCCTGTTACAGTCCATATTAGGTACGGGAGCATGTAGAGTAATATAAAGTAATATAGTTTATATAAAGCAGTATAGTTTAATTGTACACAGTTATCTAGTTTAATCCCTTATGGTGCTAAAAAAGAACCTGGGGCAGGGAGGTTGGATTGTTACTTTCTACCTCTGTATATAATATATATGAGGAGTGGCAGCAGGAAGAAAACTGCTTTTGCCAGGCTTCCTGAGAGCTTCAACACTTTCTTTAATACAGGAAGGCCCAGGGCCATAACCTGGCAGATGAAAACGTGTGAATCAGGGACAGTAGGTAATGTTAGAAGCATTTTTGGTAAAGTTGAGTAAGGAAAAATTTGTGTGGGGGGTAAAGCAGCTCTAAATTAAAAGTGTGGGAAAACATTTTCGTTGCTGACATCTCTTATTGCCCTGATCTTTACTGTTGATATTCTATCACTTGCCAAGAGTTTGTCAAGTCTCCCCTACAGGTTATCTGGTGGTCCTGCTGGAGGAGGCGGGCACCTTTTGGGGATTTTTTGTGAACAAACTGAAACTTCACTGCTCAGGAGCAATCAAGTTGTGTGTGATTGTATTGTGTTGGACTGGTTTCCATGTTGGTATTCTAATAAGTTGCCCCAATCTGCAGCTGGCAGGAGTGGTGACCGCCCCGTATCCTGGAAGGTAAATACTTGAATTTTCTTATGTTTCTCATATTGTTAAACTTTTAGAAATGGAATGTCCCATAAAATAACCTTTGGCTACTGGAGGGAGATTCATCCAGACTGCAAGTGTTCTGGCAATCTCCGATCTCTGGGGTGAATCTCACCCGCACATAGCTATTAATGGCAGCATCTGGGGAACTAAATACTTACCAATCGGTCGTGCAGCCTCTGGTAATAGGTTTGCGAGGGCTGCGGGAAAGTTTCTTCCAGTTCTCGTGCAGCCCAACCAAGGCTTAAGTCGCTTAAAACCGATCGATTACCGCGACATGTGGAGAAAAAGCACTGCTCCTCTATAAATTATCCAATGGTGTTTAACTGACAGAAATGGGTGGCAACACGGGGATCATCCATTGTAGGTGGTCAGTGACAATTTGGCCAAAGTGTTAATGTCACTCTGCTGTGATGCTTTTAAAGGGACCAAGTAGGGATTAGAGATGTTTTGAAACTGTTGAGTTTTCGTTTTTCGAATTTTCCAAAGGTCGAGTTTAGATTTCGAAAATCGGCTACTTTCGGTTTTCGATAATTATCTACTTTCGGTGTTCGATAATTATGTATTTCGATGTTTGATAATATCTACTTTTGATTTTCGATAATTATCTACTTTCGATGTTTGATTAATTATCTACTTTAGATTTTTCGATTTTATCACTTCGATGTTTGATAATTATGTACTTTCGATGTTCGATAATTATCTACTTTCGAGTTGATAATTATCTACTTTCGATGTTCGATTATATTACCTTTCGATGTTTGATAATTATCTACTTTCGATGTTGATATTATCTACTCGATGTTTGATAATTATCTACTTCGATGTTCGATAAATCTACTTTCGATGTTTGATAATTATCTACTTTGATTTTCGATAATTATCACTTTCGATGTTCGATTATTGATCTACTTTCGATTTTCGATTCTAGATTGTAAGCTCTTCGGGGCAGGGCCTGATGTGAATGTATACATGTCATTGTAAAGCGCTATGGAAGATGTTGGCGCTATATAAATCCACAATAATAATAATTATTAACTAGATTGTAAGCTCTTCGGGGCAGGGCCTGATGTGAATGTATCCATGTCATTGTAAAGTGCTAGGGGCAGGGCCTGATGTGAATGTATACATGTCATTGTAAAGCGCTATGGAAGATGTTGGCGCTATATAAATCCACAATAATAATAATTATTAACTAGATTGTAAGCTCTTCGGGGCAGGGCCTGATGTGAATGTATACATATAATAGTAATGCGCTATGGAAGATGTTTGCGCTATATAAATCCACAATAATATTAAATTAAAAATCTCTAATTTACTGGGAGATAAAGGATGATTCTCTTACCTGCCTTTCTTACTAAAGCCTCGTACACACGTGTGATCGCAGGATGAACATTGGTTACATAACATGTTTATTTCCATGTGTAATGGGAACATTTATTTTAGGTTATATTAGCTGGTTGATTATAATGGGGATAACACTTCATAGACACGCTAATAAACTGTATTTATAATTGTACAAATCGCTCGCTACTTCAGTTACTGTGGATAATTACCGAGGCTCCAAATCCTAAATGTGAATGTTAATCAGATCCAACCGCCTTGATGCTAAATGGTCGTCACATACATTGACCCTTTATCTTCCTACGCATTTCACCGCAGGTTCCATTTACCCCAGGGGAGTATGGGAGAGACCACTACACTACACAACGTTTTGTGATGTTTTTCTGGAACATACATACACTCATTGACTTTTATATATAATTTACAGGCTCCTTTGTATTTTCTGTTACCTAACCTTGCTGTGATTTCGTATAGGGAAGTGTGTGAGATGGAAAACTGGAACATGTCTCCATCTACTGGTAGGGTAGGGAACTGTACTGTCTGTAGACCAGCCAATAAACTAATAGCTGTAGAATAAATATAATTTACTATAATTTTGCTACAAAATGTCTGTTATTGTGTTTACTAGTGATGGCCCAGTTCGCTGATCTGAACCCAGATCCGCGGCGGATTTACCTCATTCGCGAATGGCGGATATTGCGGATTTTCCGGTTTTCCGCCTTTCGAACTTTTCCGAACCGCGTTTTCGAAAATACGAGAAATCCTCATAAATTCAAAATTTCTCGGATTTTTCACATTTTTGGACGGAGCAAACCACATTTTCGGGTCCGTATTTTCGAAGAATCGCCGTATTTTCGAAGAATCTCCATATTTTCGAAGAATCGCCGTATTTTCGAAGAATCTCCATATTTTCGAAGAATCGACGTGTTTTCGAAGAATCCTCGTATTTTCAAAGAACAGATTTTGCCGAACATTCATTTTAATAGGTTTTAATGGGTCCGCTCGCGGATTTTCGAATTTTTCCGAAAAATCGTGGATCCTCGAGCGGACCGGGTTTTGCGAAGTTCGGACATCTCTAGTGTTTACTTGTCCTTTCAATTCCATTTGCACTGTTGAATTGCACAAGTGTATATTTATTTTATTCTCAAAAAGGAAACTTTTTTTATTGGACCCAAGAGGATCATGGGTAGATTTTTACTTTTACAACTCACTATAATGTTCGGTGCTGATGTTTTGGTGCTGGAGAGTTTTGCTTTCTTTATAGCCAGATAAGAACAGATAAAGTAAAGAGAACCACAAACATAAATACACAGGAGAGGTAAATTGGATAAGTTTTTACAATGAGATCTTTATATATATCCGTACACACACACACTATATCTTAGTACGGACATTAATAGCATTGGAAGAGACTCGTAGAACAAGAGGTCACAGTTTTATGAAGGGGAAACAATGACGGATTAATCTCCAGAAAATAACGTGCAAAATCCACTTCCCCTTTAATCCGACAGTAAACCTGAAGGCTGGGGGGAGATTCAGTCTCTACTGGCTAATTTTCATTCAGTTGCCGTTGATGTGAATTTCTCCTCCACTCACAGGGTCAGGGTCTTCTTTAATACAGGAAGGCCCAGGGCCATAACCTGGCAGATGAAAACAGTTTGAGCTGTAGCTCCTCAACAAAACATTATTGGGAGGTGGGAATATTCCATCCTACCTCCCTATCCCTGGTGCTTTTCATTCCTAAAAAGTTAGTTTTTACAACATAGTTGTCCTTTAAGAGGTATTTTATAGATTATTTGTGTTCTTTGGCAGCATGCTTTTATATGATGAAATAGGAGGGTTTAGTTTTCCTTTATTAAGCCCTTAAATTGATCTCCCTGATTCTGTTCTACCCAGGTCACTTTTGTTGCTTCTCAGAAACCCGACATTTGTCTTTCTGTGTTTAGCTGCGGCCACGGAAGCCACACTAGTAACCGGAATGTCGACTTTTGGACCAAAGTACCTAGAAGCCCAATTTAGCCTGAGTGCCTCTGAAGCTGCTACTTTCTTTGGTAAGATACAGTATGATGGAGTTTAATCTGTAGTCTGACTTAGGAGACACATAGGGATGGGGTACAGAGCTTTTTTATAATTAAAGGAATAATTCACTACCAAAGTGAACTATTCCTTTAATGCATTGATTGAAGTCTGGGAGGATAGCAGCACTGAAATTCCCGACCACTTCCGGGTTTTGTTTAACTAAACCGTGCATTATCGTGCATGCACGCATTGCTGTACAGAACTCAGGAACGGTCGGGACCTGACAGTGCCGCTGCGGAGGATTGCGTAACAGGTAAGTTCACTTCTGGCTCCACTTGCATTGATTGAAGAACGGGAGGTAAGACGCTTATCCTCCTGATCTTCAATCAATACATTAAAGGAATAGTTCACTTTGGTGTTTTAAGGTTTTTGGTTTAGCTGGTTCTGTTTTCTATGAGATTAGATGAAAAGCTGTTTAGTTACTATTAGTTAGTATTGTATGTTTAGCTATTACAATTTAAAGGATAACCATGGTGTGCAAATTTTTTAAAAAAATTACAGTTAAAATGAAAAGTACTTGGGACAGGGATACAGGACAGGTAATTCCTACCTCCTAATATTGTTTTTGTGAGGAGCACCAGCCCAAAGAAAACTGATTCTGCCAGTCTTCCTCCTGGCTTCAGCACTATCTTTAATACAGGAATAGTCCAGGACTAAACTGGCAAATGAAAACTGTTAGTGCTGTAGCTCTTCAACGAAATGATATTGGGAGGTGGGAATAATAAATCCGACCTCCCAGTCCCAGGTACTTTCCATTTTTATAAAGCTAAATTATAGAGTATAGTTACCCTTTAAGGTTATCTATTTTTAATACCAAAAGTCAATGTTAACTTTTTTTAGTAACAGTTTCTCCATTCCACCCATCTGCCTACAGCTCCATTGAGGATTTGGCACCATCTATTGGGCATTTTCTTTATAACTTTATAACAGTTTGAAGGCAGATTGAATGTGTGCTGCATATAAATAATGTTGTTGTATTATTGGACAAGGATTTTAATAAATACACTAACAAGTTTTATGTACAATATTTTATTCACCAATAATTTATTCACAATCATTCCACTACCAATGTTTTACTATTAAAATTTAATTCACAATTGTATATTGTCCTTTTTAATTATAGAACATTTCTTAATGGTGCATATGCACGCTTTACACTTTATTTGATATACTTGAGCACTTTGTTGTAAGACCAATCAGATGACAGGAACCACCCAGAGGGGGCAGTTTGATTGATTGAGCTCCTTAGTTCACTGTGAGATTCTGTTGCACTGACATCCCCTGAGGAAGGGGGGCGCTAACCCCGAAATGTTGTGTTTTCTCATGTGTGGTTTCTAATAAAGATTTTGGGCGGACATGTCCATTATTTTGACATGTCCACCCTCACCATTTACTTTCTAACACCAAGTTTAGCCTCCCAGAAATTTCACTTTACTACTACCCAAACGGTTTCAATCATTGACCTACTCAGCACAATCCCTCCTACGCTGCTGTGTGCAATGTATTTAAAGGAGAACTATCGCCCCCAACCCCTCTCCCGATAATATTAACCAGGGTGAGGACCTCATGCCTGGGTCTTACCTTATTGGTGAACACCAGCCTTTCCTGACAGCCGCCTATGGACCCGCTCCTTCACTGGTATAGAACCCTGGGAACTCTCTGCAAGGGGCATGGCTCTGCAAGGGGCATGGCTTCCCATTGGTCAACCCATCCATAGTCTGGGACTAATGAAGCCGACTTTGCGGGGCTCATTTTCAGGAATGAGGTCCCCATGGTTTAGGGTAATATTAACTAAGAGGGGAGGAGGGTATAATTGCCCTTAACACATACAGCAGCAGAGGAGGAATCAGGGACAGTAGGTAATGGTAGAAGCATTTTTGGTAAAGTTGAGTATAGGAAAATTTGTGTTGGGGGGTAAAGCAGCTCTAAATTAAAAGTGGTGGGAAAACATTTTCCGTTGCTGACATCTCTTATTGCCCTGATCTTTACTGTTGATATTCTATCACTTGCCAAGTTTGTCAAGTCTCCCGCTACAGGTTATCTGGTGGTCCCTGCTGGAGGAGGCGGCACCTTTCTTGGGGGATTTCTTGTGAACAAACTGAAACTTCACTGCTCAGGAGCAATCAAGTTGTGTGTGATTTGTATTGTGCTTGGACTGGTTTCCATGTTGGTATTCCTAATAAGTTGCCCCAATCTGCAGCTGGCAGGAGTGACCGCCCCGTATCCTGGAAGGTAAATACTTAGAATTTTCTTATGTTTCTCATATTGTTAAACTTTTAGAAATGGAATGTCCCATAAAATAACCTTTGGGCTACTGGAGGGAGATTCATCCAGAGCTGCAAGTGTTCTGGGCAAATCTCCCGTATCTCTGGGTGAATCTCACCCGCACATAAGTATTTAATGGCAGCTATCTGCGGGAACTAAATACTTACGTCCAATCGGTCGTGCAGCCTCTGGTAAATAGGTTTGCGAGGGCTGCGGGAAAGTTTCTTCCAGTTCTCGTGCAGCCAAACCAAGGCTTAAAGTCGCTTAAAACCGATCGATTACCGCGACATTAAGTGGAGAAAAAAGCACTGCTCCTCTATAAATTATCCCAATGGTGTTTAACTGCACAGAAATGGCTGGCAACACGGGGATCATCCATTGTATGTGTGTCAGTGACACATTTGGCCAAAGTAAGTTTAATGTCACTCCTGTGATGCTTTTAAAGGGACCAAGTAGGGATTAGAGATGTTTGAAACTGTTGAGTTTCGTTTTCGAATTTTCAAAAGGTCGAGTTTAGATTTTCGAAAATCGGCTACTTTCGGTTTTCGATAATTATCTACTTTCGGTGTTCGATAATTATGTACTTTCGATGTTTGATAATTATCTACTTTTGATT
Source organism: Hymenochirus boettgeri (assembly GCA_019447015.1). Taxonomy (NCBI): domain Eukaryota; kingdom Metazoa; phylum Chordata; class Amphibia; order Anura; family Pipidae; genus Hymenochirus; species Hymenochirus boettgeri. The sequence continues at coordinate 7,358 of JAACNH010005681.1, forward strand.
TTCGATAATTATCTACTTTCGATGTTTGATAATTATCTACTTTAGATTTTCGATTATTATCTACTTTCGATGTTTGATAATTATGTACTTTCGATGTTCGATAATTATCTACTTTCGATGTTTGATAATTATCTACTTTCGATGTTCGATTATTATCTACTTTCGATGTTTGATAATTATCTACTTTCGATGTTTGATGATAATTATCTACTTTCGATGTTTGATAATTATCTACTTTCGATGTTCGATAATTATCTACTTTCGATGTTTGATAATTATCTACTTTTGATTTTCGATAATTATCTACTTTCGATGTTCGATTATTATCTACTTTCGATTTTCGATTATTATCTACTTTCGATGTGCGTAAATTTATCCTACTTTCGATGTTCGATAATTATCTACTTTCGATGTTCGATAATTAGCTACTTTCGATGTTTGATAATTATCTACTTTCGATGTTCTATTAATTATCTACTTTCGATGTTCGATAATTATCTACTTTAAGATGTTTCGATTATTCTCTACGTTACGATGTTCGATAATTTCTACTTTAGATTTTCGATTTATCTACTTTCGATGTTTGATAATTACTACTTTCATGTTTGATAATTATCTACTTTCGATGTTTGATAATTATCTACTTTCGATGTTTCGATAATTATCTACTCGATGTTCGATAATTATCTACTTTCGATTTCGATAATTATCTACTTTATTTTCGTTATTATTCTACTTTCGATGTTGATAATAATCAACTTTCGATGTTTTATAATTATCTACTTTCGATGTTTGATAATTATCTACTTTCGATGTTCGATAATTATCTACTTTCGATGTTTGATAATTATCTACTTTCGATGTTTGATAATTATCTACTTTCAATGTTTGATAATTATCTACTTTCGATGTTTGATAATTATCTACTTTCGATGTTTGATAATTATCTACTTTCGATGTTTGATAATTATCTACTTTCAATGTTTGATAATTATCTACTTTCGATTTTCGATAATTATCTACTTTTGATTTTCGATAATTATCTACTTTCGATTTTCGAAAATTATCTAATTTTGATTTTCGATAATTATCTACTTTCGATTTTCGAAAATTATCTAATTTTGATTTTCGATAATTATCTACTTTCGATTTTCGATAATTATCTAATTTTGATTTCGATAATTATCTACTTTTCGATTTTTCGAAATTACTAACACTTTGATTTTCGATATTATCTACTCTTCGATTTTCAAAATATCTACTTTTGATTTTCGATAATTATCTACTTTCGTTTTCGATAATTATCTAATTTTGATTTCGATAATTACTACTTTCGATTTCGATAATTACTACTTTGATTTCGATAATTATCTACTTTCGATTTTCGATAATTATCTAATTTTGATTTTCGATAATTATCTACTTTCGATTTTCGAAAATTATCTACTTTTGATTTTCGATAATTATCTACTTTCGATTTTCGAAAATTATCTAATTTTGATTTTCGTAATTTATCTACTTCGATTTTCGATAATTATTCAATTTTGATTTTCGATAATTATCTACTTTCGATGTTTGATATTATCTACTTTCACATTTGATAATTATCTACTTTCGATTTTCGATAATTATCTACTTTTGATTTTCGATAATATCTACTTTCGATTTTCGAAAATTATCTTTTTGATTTTCGATAATTATCTCTTTAGATTTTCGATAATTATCTACTTTCGATGTTTGATATTATCTACTCTTAGATTTCGATTATTATCTACTTTCGATGTTTGATAATTATCTACTTTCGATGTTCGATTATTCTCTACTTCGATTCGATTATATCTACTTTCGTTTCGATAATTATCTACTTTTGATTTGATTTATCTATTTTGATTTTCGAAAATTATCTAATTTTGATTTTCGATAATTATCTACTTTCGATTTTCGATAATTATCTACTTTAGATTTTCGATTATTATCTACTTTCGATGTTTGATAATTATCTACTTTCGATGTTCGATAATTATCTACTTTAGATTTTCGATTATTATCTACTTTCGATGTTTGATAATTATCTACTTTCGATGTTTGATAATTATCTACTTCGATGTTCGATATTCTCTACTTTCGATGTTCGATAATTATCTTACTTAGATTTCGATATTATTATCTACTCTCGATGTTTGATAATTAATCTACTTTCGATGTTTGATAATTATCTACTTTCGTATGTTTGATAATTATCTACTTTCGTGTTTATATTATCTACTTTCGATGTTCGATAATTATCTACTTTCGATGTTTGAATAATTATCTACTTATTTCGATGTTTGATAATTACTACTTGATATATTACTACTTTTCGATGTTTGATAATTATCTACTTTCGATGTTCGATTATTCTCTACTTTCGATGTTCGATAATTATCTACTTTTGATTTTTGATTATTATCAACTTTCGATTTTCGATAATTATCTACTTTCAATGTTCGATAATTATCTTAGATTTTCGATTATTATCTACTTTCGATGTTTGATAATTATCTACTTTCGATGTTCGATTATTATCTACTTTGCGATTTCGATTATTATCTACTTTCGATTTTCGATAATTATCTCTTTTGATTTTCGATAATTATCTACTTTCGATTCGATAATTATCTGCTTTCAATGTTCGATAATTATCTACTTTAGATTTCGATTATTATCTACTTCGATGTTTGATAATTATCTACTTCAATGTTAAATATTATTCCTTTCGAGTTTTGATAATTATCTAATTTTGATTTTCGATAATTATCTACTTTCGAGTATCGATAATTATCTACTTTTGATTTTCGATAATTATCTACTTTCAATGTTCGATAATTATCTACTTTAGATTTTCGATAATTATCTACTTTCGATTTTTGATAATTATCTACTTTCGATTTTCTATAATTATCTACTCTGAGTTTCGATAATTATCTACTTCGAGTTCGTGATTTCTCTTACTTTCGATTTTCTATAATTATCTACTCTCGAGTCTCGATAATTATCTACTTTCGATTTTCTATATTATCTACTCTCGAGTTTCGATATTCGGGAGTTCCGAAAGTTTCGTCGGGACTTCGAAACCCTCAGATTCGATTCAAAACTGGGTTCTAATCGAACCCACATTACATCTCTAGTAGGGATGTGTAAATGTCTCCCCCACTATCAAGGCTTTGCACATATTGCAGTTGCTGCATCTAAAACCCCCTTTTCCGGGGAAGAAAAAGAGAAAGGAGTATATTTATATTTAGCAACTGGGTGAGCCTGTGTCAGCGTACCGTAAAAGCGAAACCTTTGGTATAGACACACAGGGGTTCCCACTGTGTCTCCATTCCCAGGGATTTATCACCTTTTACAGTCGACCAAATTTGTCCACATTCTGTGCCATATTCGAATCAGTGGAATAAATGGTTGTCCTAAAGCTGGTTCTGGTTACCTCGAGGTACAGCCATTTCTCTCCTAACCTTCGTCAACATCGAGCAGGACTATTATCATGATTTGAAATTGTTTGCCATATGTTCAACTTGAATGCTCATCTACAGGATCTCATCAAATTCTATTCACTCCTGGAAACGTGACATAGACGGACCTTTAAAAACATGGAAACTCCTACCATGCGGCAGGAGTTCTGATGTGTTGGCTTGGTGTTTAGATACCATAACCTTCACATCAAGGTAAGTACCATCTCTTTAAAGATTCCCACATTCAATTTATTGCATTCATCCAGAGAATTTAAGTAATTGATGAAATCACTGGCTTTGTCCAAATAATGACCAAATAATGAAGAGATCATCAACGAAGCCATAATGTAACAATATGGGCACAATATAGTGAATGATGGTTCACCTGCCTCTTCTCCAGGAAGCCAACATACAGGTTGGCATACGATGGTGCCAGACATTTATTTAGTGCTTTCCCACTGGTTCCTGGACATTTTTGGTTGACTGTAGAAGGTGATCAATCCTTGGGAATGGAGACACAATGTAAACCCCTATGTGTCTATACCACACAGTGTTCTTTATGTGTTAATATTAATGAACACTATTAAAGTCAAGACTGGTGTGCACAGTTTTCCTCTTCTATGCTGCTTCTATTTGCTTGCCACAATACTGTAGCATCCGGCACCTATGCCTCTTGCCTTGGTAGCTTTAGGTGTGCAGGATCTTTTTCTATTTTGGATTTAGTTCGTAAAGGTGCATGCGTTCAGCTGTTTAAAACACCCACCGGACCAGTAGTATTTGAAAACAGCTGATAGTGCGCGATCAGCTGTTTAAAATATATGTACCTGGGTGAATATTGGTGAGACCCGTTAGTTCTCATGCCCTCCCCCCCATGCCACCACAGGGGGCATTGTTATGCCATTCCTATTGGCACCTCTTTGGAAGGGTTACAATGAATTTTATTTTGTTCAAAAGAACCAAATCATACATAGACAACTCACACTCCCTTTAATATGAAGATATTGATGTCTTACTCTTTGAGTGGACTAGCTAACAGGTTAGCAGACATTTGAATTTGTTCCCAGAGCGAGGGTGGATTCTCTCCCAGAAATACTTTGACATATTGAGGGGTTTCATGAATTGGGATGCCCCGAGCCTGGGTCCTAAAGCATTGGGGTCCCCTGGACCAAATTCTATATGTGTGGCCTTAGACTTGTAACTACTCCTCTGATGGCACATTTTTAAAGTGTTTTAGGTAGAGATACTAGATGTTCTATAGAGATTCCTGGCACCTACTAATGTCCAATTTCCATTTGACACCTGGTGTGGTTTCTCAGGTGCTTTATAAATGTCTTGGAGAAACTCTAGAAGGTTCCTGTGAGTGTGGTTGATGCTAAGGGGCTTTTCAGCAGGTCTGACTTCCCTGGAGGAATACACAGACCATTCCTGACCCTACTATCCACCTTCCGTTACCAGATTGATATCCATATTGTACACAGGTCAGGTTTCCTATCTGTTGTATGATGTTGTATGGATAATTTAACTAGACAGATCTGGGTTTTAGCCCCTATCAGGGTTATTCAATAAAAGTTCTTATTGTTTAAAATGGTGCTAATTTTGCCCCAACCACTATACATTATTATACTATACTATACTTTACATTACTATACTATACATTATTATACATTACTAAACTATATACTATACATTACACAAAACTCAAATAAACTAGTAACTCACCTACATGTATGACTGCTCCCAGTGGTGCGGTGCTAAGTAATCTGCCTTGTGTATAATAAGTCATGGGTTCGATTCCACCTTGTTACTCTGGTGTTTTATACTCTATCGGTATTTTTGCGATAACGATAGCGAGGTTTTATAAATATCGCCCCCTATCACTAAACACCCTACATGGTTTGGGTTAAACAGTTTATATATATATCACTAAACACCCTACATGGTTTGGGTTAAACAGTTTATATATATGTGTCTACTCGGTCAGTTACTCTAATAAACTCTTATCACTAAACACCTGTCCCCATTAGAATTATACTACCTCCCTCCTATCCTTTTAACCCATTCCTTGTCTCACCTCTCTGCTGTGTTGAAAAGTTTCTTTTACCTCCGGAGAAACATTTACATTGCAAAAAGATATCTCTTTAAGGTTGATGGAAGCAAAAACTTATTTCCTATATTCCCTGATTGCTTTTTGGATTAATCTTTAAAGTAATAGTTTATTCATTTTCTTATTTGCCAGTTCCTAATGATGTTGTATTCCTTCTGGTTCTTACAAAGACTGTTGTAGTTCCTCCCATATATTTTGAGCTAGAGACACAAAATTCCAGCTCATTGACCCGCTAGACTTATAGTAGAAGTGTGTAGAGTTCAGTATGGAGTTCAAGGGCATGTTCACCCCCTCCCTCAGCAATTTTAAGTTGAGGGGCCCCATACATTCCAGTCCACAGTACTTACCTTTCTGTAAGATGTCCCTGATGTCTAGTCTCCCCCCCCCCCCCGTTCACTGATGTTGCAAAATGAAGAAGTTTCCGTCTAGAGATGGTGGCTCTGGTTATAAGTTTAAAAAATTATCAAACAATGTTGGAAGGAGAAGCCACACAGTATTTCACTGCAAACAAACTTTATTTCTGTGCTCTCAGCTGGCTGCGTGGAGTCTCCAACATTGTTTGATTGCTGTAATGGCTGCCAGGAGCAGGGCAGAGGGATGTAGAGACCCATAAAGAAATACTGTGAGTGTGGGACACACTAAACCAAACTTTAAAAAGTACACAAAAACAGACCACCTTCATTCCTTCGGTTCTCAGCCAATCAAAGACACAGCTCCCGGTCCGGCCCCTATTGCTACTCCATTCCCAGAAATAGCAATAAGAGGCAGGGGAAAATAAGGTGGGTAAGGGCACGGCCACACGGCAGCGCAAACACAATCGCACATGGAATCGCATACGATTTCATGTGCGATTTCCTTGCATTTGAGCATGCGTTTTCTTAATTAGGTATAGGAAAACGCATGCGATCGTGATTAAAAATGCGGAACGCAAATCGTAACTCACCCGAAAATGCGCGTTTTCGGTGCGTTGCCACGTTTCCAATGATTTGAAAAAAATGCAAGCGCAAACGCAGAAAAATTGCAGCAGTGTGGCCTATCCCTAAGTCTGTTTCTGGGCACTTTTTAACTTAAAACCCCCGGTGTTCAGGGTTGGAGGGTGGTCCCCTACACTACAGAAAAAAATATATTTGGGGTGGAGATACCCTTGAACATGTGGAGGGTTAAAGGTCACTTTTTGCTATTGTTAGGAAATAGATCATGCTTAACATCACTCATTTTCACCAGAGGCAAAATAGCATTACAATGATGTTTACATGCCCGGATTGGTGGGTAACCAGGTTGTGTTAATATGTCAGATGTGTATTGGTATGGATTCAGTATGTTTTAGAACTTGCAGTATTAGCAATTTGATCACTTAAGTCTTGCAGTTGTGTGATGATTATTTGCCTTGTTATGGAAGTGACTAATAACACAGTTATCTCATTTTGCAGATGTGTCCCTGATAGCCAGCGTTCTTTTGCTCTTGGAATCCAGTGGATAGTTGCACGAACTCTAGGTAATGCACAGAAGATTACATCTATAAGAATACATTTTTGTCTAAACACAGGGATGTGGTTAGCAAATAACCCCAAATGGGACCAATACGCTAGGACAATTACAGAATCAAATAAATCAGCCAGCTTTAAATTTTGAACAGCGTCACATTTTTCCAAATTATATAAAACTTCTTAAAATTGGAAAAGGCCTTTACTCATTCCAGAGATTTTCTAAAAAAAAAATAAATAAAAAAATAAATTTAGAAATTGGGCCAAAACAAAGATAAAAAAACAACATCAATGGATCCGTTTCTAACTCAACAAACCTCAAACTTGGAAATACCACAAACAATATATTTTTTTATATCTACACACCTTTAGCTATGCAACCGTGCTTTTCTTCCATATGTACATGCAGATTTCCAAACACGATAGAATTTGATACTTTTAGCATTATTTCTGAAAAACTGAAGGAAAAAACAGTATTAAAATTATAAATTTTGCACAAAAAAAAAAAACATGAAAAATTACCAAAACTCACAAAATATCAATCTCACATATGTCCTGAATCTATATTACATGCATGGGTGCACACAAAGATGGAGGATCCAAAGCATACGTTTGGAGCTTTGCAGTTGCTCAGAATCCCCCCTTTCTACTGACTTATAATTACCTGCACTTCTGGCACCTTGATGTCATCAGAAAGAGGTGTCAGTCTGAAAGGGGATTAAAACAATGAGGGCCAAGATAGAGACATTTAACAGTTAGATTTCTTGCCCTAATCCCCATTTGAAGTAAAAAAAAAATGCTACTATTTATCATTCTCCTTCGTGTCCTCAATAAAACCGTTTCCCGCATCTATGGGTACACACAGGGACATTGCCAGCTAACTCAAAGTGAGGCACTGTATATCTGTTATTAATGCACACTTCAGGCTAAACCCCTTGACTTTGAAATGGTTGAAAAACTATTAATGGAACATAGACACTTTCATCTATTTTTCACTATCCCTTTATTGGTACATGTAGAATTCCTTAAAAGAGGACAATCAATCATATCAAAATCAAACTTATTAATCACAGAAATGTCCTAATTACAGGACAGAGTCTATCAACCATCAGATTAGTGTTGTATATAAGGCATAATACGTAATATCCTTATATTATAATGGTAAAGGGTCCATTTATAGGGACAGTTTATGTATTTATTCTTCACTGAACCCTTTCCATTTCAAAGATGTCCTTTTTGTACACAGGATTCCAAAATTACACTGCATATTCCAAATGAGGCCTTACCAATGCTTTGTAAAGAGGGAGAGTAATATTTTCTTCCCTTGATTCTATAATCCTCCTTATAAAAGATAATTCAGGGAGAGTCAATTAATGTTCTTATCTTCTTTAATACAGGAAGGCCCAGGGCCATAACCTGGCAGATGAAAACAGTTTGAGCTGTAGCTCCTCAACAAAACATTATTGGGAGGTGGGAATATTCCATCCTACCTCCCTATCCCTGGTGCTTTTCATTCCTAAAAAGTTAGTTTTTACAACATAGTTGTCCTTTAAGAGGTATTTTATAGATTATTTGTGTTCTTTGGCAGCATGCTTTTATATGATGAAATAGGAGGGTTTAGTTTTCCTTTATTAAGCCCTTAAATTGATCTCCCTGATTCTGTTCTACCCAGGTCACTTTTGTTGCTTCTCAGAAACCCGACATTTGTCTTTCTGTGTTTAGCTGCGGCCACGGAAGCCACACTAGTAACCGGAATGTCGACTTTTGGACCAAAGTACCTAGAAGCCCAATTTAGCCTGAGTGCCTCTGAAGCTGCTACTTTCTTTGGTAAGATACAGTATGATGGAGTTTAATCTGTAGTCTGACTTAGGAGACACATAGGGATGGGGTACAGAGCTTTTTTATAATTAAAGGAATAATTCACTACCAAAGTGAACTATTCCTTTAATGCATTGATTGAAGTCTGGGAGGATAGCAGCACTGAAATTCCCGACCACTTCCGGGTTTTGTTTAACTAAACCGTGCATTATCGTGCATGCACGCATTGCTGTACAGAACTCAGGAACGGTCGGGACCTGACAGTGCCGCTGCGGAGGATTGCGTAACAGGTAAGTTCACTTCTGGCTCCACTTGCATTGATTGAAGAACGGGAGGTAAGACGCTTATCCTCCTGATCTTCAATCAATACATTAAAGGAATAGTTCACTTTGGTGTTTTAAGGTTTTTGGTTTAGCTGGTTCTGTTTTCTATGAGATTAGATGAAAAGCTGTTTAGTTACTATTAGTTAGTATTGTATGTTTAGCTATTACAATTTAAAGGATAACCATGGTGTGCAAATTTTTTAAAAAAATTACAGTTAAAATGAAAAGTACTTGGGACAGGGATACAGGACAGGTAATTCCTACCTCCTAATATTGTTTTTGTGAGGAGCACCAGCCCAAAGAAAACTGATTCTGCCAGTCTTCCTCCTGGCTTCAGCACTATCTTTAATACAGGAATAGTCCAGGACTAAACTGGCAAATGAAAACTGTTAGTGCTGTAGCTCTTCAACGAAATGATATTGGGAGGTGGGAATAATAAATCCGACCTCCCAGTCCCAGGTACTTTCCATTTTTATAAAGCTAAATTATAGAGTATAGTTACCCTTTAAGGTTATCTATTTTTAATACCAAAAGTCAATGTTAACTTTTTTTAGTAACAGTTTCTCCATTCCACCCATCTGCCTACAGCTCCATTGAGGATTTGGCACCATCTATTGGGCATTTTCTTTATAACTTTATAACAGTTTGAAGGCAGATTGAATGTGTGCTGCATATAAATAATGTTGTTGTATTATTGGACAAGGATTTTAATAAATACACTAACAAGTTTTATGTACAATATTTTATTCACCAATAATTTATTCACAATCATTCCACTACCAATGTTTTACTATTAAAATTTAATTCACAATTGTATATTGTCCTTTTTAATTATAGAACATTTCTTAATGGTGCATATGCACGCTTTACACTTTATTTGATATACTTGAGCACTTTGTTGTAAGACCAATCAGATGACAGGAACCACCCAGAGGGGGCAGTTTGATTGATTGAGCTCCTTAGTTCACTGTGAGATTCTGTTGCACTGACATCCCCTGAGGAAGGGGGGCGCTAACCCCGAAATGTTGTGTTTTCTCATGTGTGGTTTCTAATAAAGATTTTGGGCGGACATGTCCATTATTTTGACATGTCCACCCTCACCATTTACTTTCTAACACCAAGTTTAGCCTCCCAGAAATTTCACTTTACTACTACCCAAACGGTTTCAATCATTGACCTACTCAGCACAATCCCTCCTACGCTGCTGTGTGCAATGTATTTAAAGGAGAACTATCGCCCCCAACCCCTCTCCCGATAATATTAACCAGGGTGAGGACCTCATGCCTGGGTCTTACCTTATTGGTGAACACCAGCCTTTCCTGACAGCCGCCTATGGACCCGCTCCTTCACTGGTATAGAACCCTGGGAACTCTCTGCAAGGGGCATGGCTCTGCAAGGGGCATGGCTTCCCATTGGTCAACCCATCCATAGTCTGGGACTAATGAAGCCGACTTTGCGGGGCTCATTTTCAGGAATGAGGTCCCCATGGTTTAGGGTAATATTAACTAAGAGGGGAGGAGGGTATAATTGCCCTTAACACATACAGCAGCAGAGGAGGAATCAGGGACAGTAGGTAATGGTAGAAGCATTTTTGGTAAAGTTGAGTATAGGAAAATTTGTGTTGGGGGGTAAAGCAGCTCTAAATTAAAAGTGGTGGGAAAACATTTTCCGTTGCTGACATCTCTTATTGCCCTGATCTTTACTGTTGATATTCTATCACTTGCCAAGTTTGTCAAGTCTCCCGCTACAGGTTATCTGGTGGTCCCTGCTGGAGGAGGCGGCACCTTTCTTGGGGGATTTCTTGTGAACAAACTGAAACTTCACTGCTCAGGAGCAATCAAGTTGTGTGTGATTTGTATTGTGCTTGGACTGGTTTCCATGTTGGTATTCCTAATAAGTTGCCCCAATCTGCAGCTGGCAGGAGTGACCGCCCCGTATCCTGGAAGGTAAATACTTAGAATTTTCTTATGTTTCTCATATTGTTAAACTTTTAGAAATGGAATGTCCCATAAAATAACCTTTGGGCTACTGGAGGGAGATTCATCCAGAGCTGCAAGTGTTCTGGGCAAATCTCCCGTATCTCTGGGTGAATCTCACCCGCACATAAGTATTTAATGGCAGCTATCTGCGGGAACTAAATACTTACGTCCAATCGGTCGTGCAGCCTCTGGTAAATAGGTTTGCGAGGGCTGCGGGAAAGTTTCTTCCAGTTCTCGTGCAGCCAAACCAAGGCTTAAAGTCGCTTAAAACCGATCGATTACCGCGACATTAAGTGGAGAAAAAAGCACTGCTCCTCTATAAATTATCCCAATGGTGTTTAACTGCACAGAAATGGCTGGCAACACGGGGATCATCCATTGTATGTGTGTCAGTGACACATTTGGCCAAAGTAAGTTTAATGTCACTCCTGTGATGCTTTTAAAGGGACCAAGTAGGGATTAGAGATGTTTGAAACTGTTGAGTTTCGTTTTCGAATTTTCAAAAGGTCGAGTTTAGATTTTCGAAAATCGGCTACTTTCGGTTTTCGATAATTATCTACTTTCGGTGTTCGATAATTATGTACTTTCGATGTTTGATAATTATCTACTTTTGATTTTCGATAATTATCTACTTTCGATGTTTGATAATTATCTACTTTAGATTTTCGATTATTATCTACTTTCGATGTTTGATAATTATGTACTTTCGATGTTCGATAATTATCTACTTTCGATGTTTGATAATTATCTACTTTCGATGTTCGATTATTATCTACTTTCGATGTTTGATAATTATCTACTTTCGATGTTTGATGATAATTATCTACTTTCGATGTTTGATAATTATCTACTTTCGATGTTCGATAATTATCTACTTTCGATGTTTGATAATTATCTACTTTTGATTTTCGATAATTATCTACTTTCGATGTTCGATTATTATCTACTTTCGATTTTCGATTATTATCTACTTTCGATTTTCGAT
>JAACNH010005682.1:0-19540 GCA_019447015.1 Hymenochirus boettgeri
AGGAATAGGGTAATTGATATGTTACAGGTATAACCCTCATTATAGTATAAACAATATTACCATATAAAATTTCCTTGTTCTTTCTGTCCCTGTATAATATGTTACTGTGTGTAAGGTTCAGTGGTCAGTACTGTGGACAGTAGGTGTAATAAAGGGTTAATTGATATGTTACAGGTATAACCCTCATATTAGTATAAACAATATACCATATAAATCCTTGTTCCTTTCTGTCCCTGTATACATAGTTACTGTGTTAAGGTCAGTGGTCAGTACTGTGACAGTAGATGTTAATAAAGGGTTAATTGATATGACAGGTATAACCCTCATTATAGTTAAAACAATATTACATATAAATCCTGTTCCTTTCTGTCCTGTATACATAGTTACTGTGTGTAAGGTCAGTGGTCAGTACTGTGGACAGTAGATGTAATAAAGGGTTAATTGATATGTTACAGGTATAACCCTCATTATAGTATAAACAATATTACCATATATCTTGTTCCTTTTGTCCCTGTATACATAGTTACTTGTGTAAGGTCAGTGGTCAGTACTGGGACAGTAGATGTAATAAAGGGTAATTGATTGTACAGGTATAACCCTATTATAGTATAAAAAATATTACCATATAAATCTTGTTCCTTTCTGTCCCTGTACATAGTTACTGTTGTGTAAGGTCAGTGGTCAGTACTGTGGGGACAGTAGATGTAATAAAGGGTTAATTGATATGTTACAGGTAAACCCTCATTATAGTATAAACACATTACACATATAAATCTTGTTCCTTTCTGTCCCTGTATACATAGTTACTGTGTGTAAGGTCAGTGGTCAGTACTGTGGACAGTAGATGTAATAAAGGGTTAATTGATTGTTACAGGTATAACCCTCATTATAGTATAAACAATATTACCATATAAATCCTTTCCTTCTGTCCCTGTAACATAGTTACTGTGTGTAAGGTCAGTGGTCAGTACTGGGACCGTGTGTAATAAAGGGTTAATTGATATGTTACAGGTATAACCCTCATATAGTATAAAACAATATACCACTATAAATTTGTTCCTTTCTGTCCCTGTATACATAGTTACTGGTGTAAGGTCAGTGGTCAGTACTGGGACAGTAGAGGTATAAAGGGTTAATTGATATGTTACAGGTATAACCCTCATTATAGTATAAACATATTACCATATATCCTTGTCCTTTCTGTCCTGTATACATAGTTACTGTGTGTAAGGTCAGTGGTCAGTACTGGGACAGTAGATATAATAAAGGGTTAATTGATATGTTACAGGTATAACCTCATTATAGTATAAACAATATACCATATAAACCTTTTCTTTCTGTCCTGATATACATAGTTACTGTTGTAAGGGCAGTGTGCAGTACTGTGGACGTAGATGTATAAAGGGTTATTGATAGTTACAGGTATAACCCTCATTATAGTATAAACAATATACCATATAAATCCTTGTTCCTTTTGTCCCTGTATACATAGTTTATGTGTGTAGGTCAGTGGTCAGTGCTGTGACAGTAGTGTATAAAGGGTTAATTATGTTACAGGTATAACCCTCATTATAGTATAAAAACATATTCCATATAAATCCGTTTCCTTTCTGTCCCTGTATACATAGTTACTGTGTGTAAGGTCAGTGGTCAGTACTGTGGACAGTAGATGTAATAAGGGTTAATTGATATGTACAGGTATAACCTCATTATAGTTAACACAATAGTACTATAAAATCCTTGTTCCTTTCTGTCCCTGTATACATAGTACTGTGTGTAAGGTCAGTGGTCAGTACTGGGACAGTAGATGTAATAAAGGGTTAATTGATATGTTACAGGTATAACCCTCATTATAGTATAAACAATTACCATATAAATCCTTGTTCCTTTCTGTCCCTGTATACATAGTTACTGTGTGTAAGGTCAGTGGTCAGTACTGTGGACAGGAGTGTGTAATAAAGGGTTAATTGATATGTTAGGTATAACCCTCATTATAGTATAAACAATATTACCATATAAATTCTGTTCCTTTCGTCCCTGTATACATAGTTACTGTGTGTAAGGTCACGTGGTCAGTACTGTGGACAGTAGGATGTAATAAAGGGTTAATTGATATGTTACAGGATAACCTCATTATAGTATAAACAATATTACCATATAAATCCTGTTCCTTCTGTCCCCTGTATACATAGTTACTGTGTGTAAGGCGTAGTGGTCAGTACTGTGGACAGTAGGTGTAATAAAGGGTTAAATTGATATGTTACAGGTATAACCCTCATTATAGTATAAACAATATTACCATATAAATCTTGTTCCTTCTGTCATGATACATAGTTACTGTGTGTAAGGTCAGTGGTCAGTACTGTGGACAGTAGAGGGTAATAAAGGGTTAATTGATATGTTACAGGTATAACCCTCATTATAGTATAAACAATTACCATATAAATCCTTGTTCCTTCTCTCCCTGTATACATAGTTCTGTGTGTAAGGTCAGTGGTCAGTACTGGGACAGTAGAGTAATAAAGGGTAATTGATATGTTACAGGTAACCCTCTATAGTATAAACAATATTAACATATAAATCCTTGTTCTTTCTGTCCCTGATACATAGTTACTGTGGTAAGGTCAGTGGTCAGTACTGGGACCAGTAGGTGTAATAAAGGGTTAATTGATATGTTTACAGGTATAACCCTCATTATAGTATAAACAATATTACCATATAAATCCTTGTTCCTTCCTCCTGTATACATAGTTCTGTGTAAGGTCAGTGGTCAGTAGCTGTGGACAGTAGATGTAATAAAGGGTTAATGATATGTTACAGGTATAAACCCTCCTTATAGTAAAACAATATTACCATATAACTCTGTTCCTTTCTGTCCCTGTATTACTAGTTACTGTGTGTAAGGTCAGTGGTCAGTACTGTGGACAGTAGATGTAATAAAGGTTAATTGATGTTACAGGTTCATAACCCTCATTATAGTATAAACAATATTACCATATAAATCCTGTTCCTTTCTGTCCTGTTATACATAGTTAGTGTGTGTAAGGTCAGTGGTCAGTACGTGGACAGGTAGGGGTAATAAAGGGTTAATGTAGTACAGGTATAACCCTCATGTAGTATAAACAATATTACCATTAAATCTGTTCCTTTCTGTCCCTGTATACATAGTTAATGTGTGTAAGGTCAGTGGTCAGTACTGTGGACAGTAGGTGTATAAAGGGTTAATTGATATGTTACAGGTTAACCTCATTATAGTTAAAAAATATTACCATATAAATCCTTGTTCCTTCGTGTCCTGTCATGACATATTACTGTGTGTAAGGTCAGTGTGTCCGTCCTGTGGACAGTAGTGTGTAATAAGGGTAATTGTATTGATATGTTACAGGTATAACCCTCATTATAGTATAAACAATATTACCGTATAAATCCTTGTTCCTTTCTGTCCCTGTATACATAGTTACTGTTTGTAAGGTCAGTGGTCAGTATAGTGGACAGTAGATGTAATAAAGGGTTAATTTTTAGTACACCACTGTCCGCAGTACTGACACTGACTTACAACACAGTAACTATGTATACAGGGACAGAAAGGAACAAGGATTTAATGGAATATTGTTTATATATAATGAGGGTTCATACTGTAACTATCAATTAACCCTTTATACACTACTGTCCACAGGTACTGACCACTGACCTTACACACATAACTATGTATACAGGACGAAAGGAACAAGGATTTATATGGTAATGATTGTTTATACTATAATGAGGGTTATACCTGTAACATATCAATTAACCCTTTATTACACCTACTGTCCACAGTACTGCCACTGACCTTACACACAGTAACTATGTATACAGGGACAGAAAGGAACAAGGATTTATATGGAATATTGTTTAACTATAATGAGGTTATACCTGTAACATATCAATTAACCCTTTATTACACACTACTGTCCACAGTACTGACCACTGACCTTACACACAAGTAACTATGTATACAGGACAGAAAGGAACAAGATTTATATGGTAATATTGTTTATACTTAATGAGGGTTATACCTGTAAATATCAATTAACCCTTTATTACACTACTGTCCAAGTACTGACCACTGACCTTACACACACGTAACTATGTATACAGGGACAAAAGGAACAAGGATTTATATGGTAATATTGTTTATACTCATAATGAGGGTTATACCTGTAAATATCAATTAACCTTATTACATCTACTGTCCACAGTACTGACCACTGACCTTACACACAGTAACTATGTATACAGGACAGAAAGGAACAGGATTTATATGGTAATATTGTTTATACTATAATGAGGGTTATACCTGTAACATATCAATTAACCCTTATTACACCTACTGTCACGCAACTGACCACTGACCTTACACACATAACTATGATACAGGAAGGAAAGGAACAAGGATTATATGGTAATATTGTTTATACTATAATGAGGGTTATTACTGTAACATATCAATTAACCCTTTATTACACCTACTGTCCACAGTACTGACCACTGACCTTACACACAGTAACTATGATCAGGGACAGAAAGGAACAAGGATTTATATGGTAATATTGTTTATACTATAAGAGGGTTATACCTGTAACATATAATTAACCCTTATTCATCCTACTGTCACAGTACTGACCACTGACCTTACACACAGTAACTATGTATACAGGGAGAGGAAGGAACAAGGATTATATGGTAATATTGTTTACTATAATGAGGGTTTATACCTGTAACATATCAATTAACCCTTTATTACACCTACTGTCCACAGTACTGACCACTGACCTTACACACAGTAACTATGTATAAGGGACAGAAAGGAAAGGATTTATATGGTAATATTGTTTACTATAATGAGGGTTATACCTGTAACATATCAATAACCCTTATTACATCTACTGTCCACAGTACTGACCACTGACCTTACAACAGTAACTATGTATACAGGGACGAAGAAGGAACAAGGATTTATATGGTAATATTGTTTAACTATAATGAGGGTTATACCTGTAACATATCAATTAACCCTTTATTACACTACTGTCCGACAGTACTGACACTGACCTTACACACAGTAACTATGTATACGGGACAGAAAGGAACAAGGATTTATATGGTAATGTTGTTATACTATAATGAGGGTTATACGTAAACATATCAATTAACCCTTTATTACATCTACTGTCCCAGTACTGACCACTGACCTTACACACAGTAACTATGTATACAGGGACAGAAAGGAACAAGGATTTATATGGTAATTTGTTTATACTATAATGAGGGTTATACCTGTAACATATCAATTAACCTTTATTACATCTACTGTCCCAGTACTGCCACTGACCTTACACACAGTAACTATGTATAAGGGACAGAAGAAACATAGGATTTATAGTGTATTGTTTATACTATAATGAGGGTTAACCGAACATATCAATTAACCCTTTATTCATCTACTGTCCACGTACTGACCACTGACCTTACACACAGTAACCTATGTATACAGGGACAGAAGGACAAGGATTTATATGGATATTGTTTATACTATAATGAGGGTTATACCTGATAATATCAATTAACCCTTTTACATCACTGTCCACAGTACTGGACCACTGACCTTACCACAGTAAACTAATGTATACAGGGACAGAAAGGAACAAGGATTTATATGGTAATATTGTTTATACTAAATGAGGGTTTACCTGTAACATATCAATTAACCCTTTATTACATCTACTGTCCCAGTACTGACCACCGACCTTACACACAGTAACATATGTATACAGGGACAGAAAGGAAACAGGATTTATATGGTAATATTGTTTATACTATAATGAGGGTTATACCTGTAACATATCAATTAACCCTTTATTACTACTGTCCCAGTACTGACCACTGACCTTACACACAGTAACTATGTATACAGGGACAGAAGGAACAAGGATTTATATGGTAATATTGTTTATACTATAATGAGGGTTATACCTGTAACATTCAATTAACCCTTTATTACATCTACTGTCCCAGTAACTGACCACTGACCTTACACACAGTAACTATGTATAAGGGACAGAAAGGAACAAGGATTTATATGGTAATATTGTTTATACTATAATGAGGGTTATACCTGTAACATATCAATTAACCCTTTATTACACCTACGTCACGAGTACTGACCACTGACCTTACACACAGTAACTATGTATACAGGGACAGAAAGGAACAAAGGATTTATATGGAATATTGTTTATACTATATGAGGGTTATACCTGTAACATATCAATTAACCCTTTATTACATCTACTGTCCCAGTAGACCACTGACCTTACACACAGTAACTATGTATACAGGGACAGAAAGGAACAAGATTTATATGGTAATATTGTTTATTACTATAATGAGGGTTATACCTGTAACATATCAATTAACCCTTTATTACATCTACTGTCCCAGTACTGACCACTGACCTTACAACAGTAACTATGTATACAGGGACAGAAGGAACAAAGGATTTATATGGTAATATTGTTTATACTATAATGAGGGTTATACCTGTACAATCAATTAACCCTTTATTACATACTACTGTCCGCAGTACTGACCACTGACCTTACACACAGTAACTATGTATACAGGGACAGAAAGGAACAAAGATTATATGGTAATTTGTTTATACTATAATGAGGGTTATACCTGTAACATATCAATTAACCCTTTATTACTCCTACTGTCCGCAAGTACTGACCACTGACCTTACACACAGTAACTATGTATACAGGGACAGAAAGGAACAGATTTATATGTGGAATATTGTTTATTACTATAATGAGGGTTATACCTGTAACATATCAATAACCTTTATTACACTACTGTCCAGCAGTACTGACCACTGACCTTACACACAGTAACTATGTATACAGGGACAGAAAGGAACAAGGATTATGGAGATTTATATGGTAATATTTTAACAATAATGGGGTTATACCTGAACATATCAATTAACCCTTTATTACACCTACTGTCCACAGTACTGACCACTGACCTTACACACAGTAACTATGTATACAGGGACAGAAAGGAACAAGGAGTTTTATGGTAATATTGTTTTATACTATAATGAGGTTATACCTGTAACATATCAATAACCCTTTATTACATCTACTGTCCCAGTACGAACCACTGACCTTACACAGTAACTATGTATACAGGGACCAGAAAGGAACAAGGATTATATGGTAATATTGTTTTAATCTAATGAGGGTTATACCTGTAACATATCAATTAACCCTTTATTACATCTACTGTCCACAGTAGTACTGACCACTGACCTTACACACAGTAACTATGTATACAGGGACAGAAAGGAACAAGGATTTATATGGTAATATTGTTTATACTATAATGAGGGTTAACCTGTAACATAATCAATTAACCCTTTATTACACTACTGTCACAGTACTGACCACTGACCTTACACACAGTAACTATGTATACAGGGACAGAAAGGAACAAGGATTTATATGGTAATATTGTTTACTATATAATGAGGGTTATACTGTAACATATCAATTAACCCTTTATACATCTACTGTCCAAAGTTACTGACCACTGACCTTACAACCGTAACTATGTATACAGGGACAGAAAGGACACAGGATTTATATGTGTAATTGTTTATACTATAATGAGGGTTTACCTGTAACATATCAATTAACCCTTTATTACATCATACTGTCCACAGTACTGACCACTGACCTTACACACAGTAACTATTGTATACAGGGACAGAAAGGAACAAGGATTTATATGGTAATTTGTTTATACTATAATGAGGGTTATCCTGTAACTATCATTAACCCTTTATTACATCTACTGTCCAGTACTGACCACTGACCTTACACACAAGTAACTATGTATACCGGGACAGAAAGGAACACGGATTATATGGTAATATTGTTTATACTATAATGAGGGTTATACCTGTAACATATCAATAACCCTTTATTACATCTACTGTCCCAGTACTGCACCACTGACCTTACACACAGAACTATGTATACAGGGACAAAAGGAACAAGGAGTTTATAGGTAATATTGTTTATACATAATGAGGGTTATACTGTAACATATCAATTAACCCTTTATTACAACTCACTGTCCACAGTACTGACCACTGACCTTACACACAGTAACTATGTATACAGGACAGAAAGGAACAGGATTTATATGGTATATTGTTTATACTATAATGATGGGTTATACCTGTAACATATCAATTAACCCTTTATTACACCTACTGTCCCAGTACTGACCACTGACCTTACACACAGTAACTATGTATACAGGGACAGAAGAACAGGATTTATTGTAATATTGTTTAATATAATAGGGTTATACCTGTAACATATCAATTAACCCTTATTACATCTACTGTCCGCCAGTACTGACCACTGACCTACACACAGTAACTATGTATACAGGGACAGAAAGGAACAAGGATTTATATGGTAATCTTGTTTTATACTATAATAGGGTTATACCTGTAACATATCAATTAACCCTTTATACAATCTACTGTCCACAGTACTGACCACTGACCTTACACACAGTAACTATGTATAAGGGACAGAAAGGAACAAGGATTATATGGTAATATTGTTTATACTATAATGAGGGTTATATACCTGTACAATATCAATAACCCTTTATTACATCTACTGTCCACAGTACTGACCACTGACCTTACACAATAACTATGTATACAGGGACAGAAAGGAACAGGATTTATATGGTATATTGTTTATACTATAATGAGGGTTATACCTGTAACA
The DNA here is from genome assembly GCA_019447015.1 of Hymenochirus boettgeri. Taxonomy (NCBI): domain Eukaryota; kingdom Metazoa; phylum Chordata; class Amphibia; order Anura; family Pipidae; genus Hymenochirus; species Hymenochirus boettgeri. The sequence continues at coordinate 8,862 of JAACNH010005682.1, forward strand.
TATCAATTACCCTTTATTACATCTACTGTCCACAGTATGACACACTGACCTTACACCACAAAGTAACTATGTATACAGGGACAGAAAGGAACAAGGATTTATATGGTAATATTGTTATACTATAATGAGGGTTATAACCTGTAACATATCATTAACCCTTTATTACATCTACTGTCCACGTACTGACCACTGACTTACACACAGTAACTATGTATACAGGGACAGAAAGGAACAGGATTTATATGGTAATATTGTTTATACTATAATGAGGGTTATACCTGTAACATATCAATTAACCCTTTATTACACCTACTGTCCACAGTACTGACCACTGACCTTACACACAGTAACTATGTATACAGGGACAGAAAGGAACAGATTTATATGGTAATATGTTTATACTATAATGAGGGTTATACCTGTACATATCAATTAACCCTTTATTACACCTACTGTCCCAGTACTGACCACTGACCTTCACACAGTAACTATGTATAACAGTGGACAGAAAGAAACAAGGATTTATATGGTAATATTGTTTATACTTATAATGAGGGTTTAACCTGTAACATATCATTAACCCTTTATTACACTACTGTCCCAGTACTGACCACTGACCTACAACAAAGTAACTATGTATACAGGGACAGAAAGGAACAAGGATTATATGGTAATATTGTTTACTAATAATGAGGGTTATACCTGTAACATATCAATTAACCCTTTTTACACTACTGTCCACAGTACTGACCACTGACTTACACACAGTAACTATGTATACAGGGACAGAAAGGAACAAGGATTTATATGGTATATTGTTTATACTATAATGAGGGTTATACCTGTAACACTATCAAAATCCCTTTATTACACCTACTGTCCCAGTACTGACCACTGACCTTACACACAGTAACTATGTATACAGGGACAGAAGGAACAAGGATTATATGGTATATTGTTTATACTTAATAGGGGTTATACCTGTAACATATCAATTAACCCTTTATTACACTACTGTCCACAGTACTGACCACTGACCTTACACACAGTAACTATGTATACAGGACAGAAAGGAACAAGGATTTATATGGTAATATTGTTTATACTATAATGAGGGTTATACCTGTAACATCAATTAACCCTTTATTACATCTACTGTCCACAGTACTGGACCACTGACCTTACACACAGTAACTATGTATACAGGGACAGAAAGGACAAGGATTTATATGGTATATTGTTTATACTATAATGAGGGTTATAACCTGTAAATATTCAATAACCCTTTATTACACATACTGTCCACAGTACTGACCACCTGACCTTACACACAGTAACTATGTATACAGGGACAGAAAGGAACAAGGATTTATATGGTAATATTGTTTTTATACTATAATGAGGGTTGTATACCTGTAACATATCAATAACCCTTTATTACACCATACTGTCCACAGTACTGACCACTGACCTTACACACCAGTAACTATGTATACAGGGACAGAAAGGAACAAGGATTTATATAGGTAATAGTTTATACATATGAGGGTTTTACCTGTAACATATCAATTAACCCTTTATTTACATCTACTGTCCCAGTACTGACCACTGACTTACACACAATAACTATGTATACAGGGACAGAAAGGAACAAGGATTTATATGGTAATATTGGTTTATACTATAATGAGGGTTATACTGTAACATATCATTAACCCTTTATTACAACTACTGTCCACAGTACTGACCACTGACCTTACACACAGTAACTATGTATACAGGGACAGAAAGGAACAAGGATTTATATGGTAATATTGTTATCTATTAATGAGGTGTATACCTGTACACTATCAATTAACCCTTTATTACATCTACTGTCCACAGTACTGACCACTGACCTTACACACAGAACTATGTATACAGGGACAGAAAGGAACAGGATTTATATGGTATATTGTTTATACTATAATGAGGGTTATACCTGTAACATATCAATTAACCTTTATTACATACGTCCACAGTACTGACCACTGACCTTACACACAGTAACTATGTATACGGCAGAAAGGAACAAGGATTTATATGGTAAATTGTTATACTATAATGAGGGTTATACCTGAACATATCAATTAACCCTTTATAATCTACTGTCCACAGTACTGACCATGACCTTACAACAGTAACTATGTATACAGGGACAGAAAGGACAGGATTTATATGTAAATTGTTTATACTATAATGAGGGTATACCTGTAACATATCAATAACCCTTTATTATTACTGTCCCAGTACTGACCACTGACCTTACACACAGTAACTATGTATACAGGGACAGAAAGGAACAAGGATTTATATGGTAATATGTTTATACTATAATGAGGGTTATACCTGTAACATATCAATTAACCCTTATTACATCTACTGTCCCAAGTACGGACCACTGACCTTACACAGTAACTATGTATACGGGACAGAAAGGAACAAGGATTTATATGGTAATATTGTTTATACTATAATGAGGGTTAACCTGTAACATATCAATTAACCCTTATTACACTCTACTGTCCACAGTACTGACCACTGACCTTACACACCAGTAACTATGTATACAGGGACAGAAGGAACAAGGATTTATATGGTAATATTGTTTAACTATAATGAGGGTTATACCTGTAATATCAATTAACCCTTTATTACACCTACTGTCCACAGTAGACCACTGACCTTACACACAGTAACTATGTATACAGGGACAGAAGGAACAAGGATTTATATGGTATATTGTTTATACCTGATAATTGGTTATAACCTACATATCAATAACTTTATTACCCTACGTCACACGCCCTGACTTCCCCACTAGTTACGACGAAACGTGATTTGTTTATCCTTATCCACTACTATCAACGTATCCCCCCTTATACACCTATAAGCGATCCAATCCACTATCCCCACCAATCCCCTAGCAACGTTTCCCCCTCACAACACTATCCCACCGATATCCCCCTATCCACAGACGTATCTCCCCACAACACGTACCCCTCACCCTATCACACACGATCACCCTATCACAAATATCCCTATCACACGCACTATCCCCCTAATCACAACACGTATCCCCAGCACACGACCCTATTACACTTCCCCCCTATTCACACGTCCTATCACATACCCACCTTCACACTACCGTACCCACCCTATCACCGTTACCCCCTATCACACGTTCCCCCTTATTCACACGTATCCCCCTAATCACACGTATCCCCTATCACAGTATCCCCTATCACACGTATCCCCCTATCACTCCACGATCCCCGATCCAGTATGCCCCTTCCACGTATCCCCCTATCACCAACTTATCCCCCTATCACAACGATACACCTAACAAGTACCCCTATCCACACGTACCCCTATCACGCGTACCCCTCATACACCGTACCCTATCACACGTACTCCCCCTATCACCGTATCCCTCCCTATCACACGTTATCATCACACGTATCCCCGCCCATATCGCCACACGTATCCCATCACCTATCCCTCTATCACACGTACCCCTACACAGTATCCCCCTAAATCACGAGTACCCCCTATCACACAACCACCGTACCCTATAGCACACGTATCCCCCCATCTTGTGAAGGTTTCATTACATACAGTGTCATCGGTATATCTGGTGTTTATTCAATTAGATCAACTGGCTTGAAATATATGTTCTTGAAGAGGTTTCGGCTAGTAATCCGACTGCTTTCCTCAGATTCAGAATGACTTGTACAGAACTGTGGCAAATATGTACCCCTTGAAATATCCATTAGCATATCACAGCCATGTGAAGGGTGTGATTTAGATAGTGGCTAAGAGGTTTCTGGCAGTTATAACACCTCTAGCGCACATTCTAATCACACCCTTAACCCTGGCTGTGGAATATGCTAATTGGGTTTCCAGGGTACTAATTGCCACAATTCTTGTACAAGTCCTTCTGAATTGATAAAGCAGTCGTATGACTAGCGAAACGTCTCAAGAAAACTATATTTTCCAGCCAGTTATCTAATGATAAACAGATGTTACCCCCCCTATCAAACAATATCCCCCTCTCCACACGTATCCCCCTATCACCGTATCCCCCGATCACAGCTTCCCCTATCACACGTACCCCCTATCACACGACTCAACTTTCCCCCTATCACACGTCCCCTATCATAATCCCCTTCATCACACGTACCTGCACCCGTATCTACACACGTATCCCCCTATACACACGGTAATCTCCACACACGTATCCCTCATACACACGGTACCCCCTCTCACACAGTACCCTTCAGTATCCCCCTATCACACGTACCCCCCTATCACACGTATCCCCCTATCACACGTACCCTATCACACGTATCCCCCTATCACACGACCCTAGCACACGTGATCCCTCCCCCTTCACAACGTATAACCCTATCACACGTATCCCTATCAACACGTATCCCCACACAGTATCCCGCCTATCACACGTATCGCCCCCATCACGACCGTTCCCCCTATCACACGATCCCCCTACACACTTATCACCCTACTATCACCTATCACCGTTCCCGCCACACGTATCCCCCTATCACACGTATCCCCTATCACACGTAATCCCCCTATCACACGTATCCCCCGATCATAACACGTACCATCCCATCACACGTATCCCCCCCATTCACCGTATCCCCCCCACACATCTCTATCACACGATCCCCTATCAACGTTCCCCTATCAAACGTATCCCCATCACACGTACAACCCATCCATCAACACGAGCTCCCCCGACACTATCGTTCCCCATCCCTATAAACATCCCCTATACACGTATCCCCCCGAACACGTATCCCCCCTATCACACGTATCCCCCACAACTATCCATACACGTTATCCCCCTATCACACGTATCCCCCTATCACCTATCCCCTATCCATATACCAGACACACGTTCATCCCCCTATCTAACGTATCTCCCCTAGACACCGTATCTCCCCCTATCACACGTATCCCCCTATCACACGTTTCCCCCTATCCTGGGAATAATTGAGGAGACAATTCTGTCTTTTCTAGAACAATAGGAGAGAGAGATCCATAAAGGAAAGTCTTGCCAAAGTATCCAGTATGGACATTGTGCCTTGGCCTTGTGGCGGTAGGTGCGAGTAGTTGGCGTATTACTACGTAGGTCTCCATCTGTAGCTACAAGGCTTTCACACTAACACACTTTCCCCTTTCATTGTGCCCAGGAGAGAATAGTTAATACGGATCCATTCCCATAGTCTAAGGTAGGTTCCGGTCATGAGGGGATATTGAATGAAGATCCCTGTTTTTAATCCGGTGCAACTGAATGGGTTTTCTTTGGTAATTAGGGAAAATTCTGTTTCCTAAACAAGGGATGATTATAGCCTGCCATTTCTTATACTACATACGATGATGAGGACACCTGTGGGTCAGGAGAGGGCGCTGTTAGGTCTACTCTGTGGCCCGTTAGTCCTTTATGACATAGAACTCTAAGGGCATATTTATAAGAAGAGCGAAAGTAGCGAAATGTTTTCGGCATTTGCTTTTCGCATGGGTTTTCTCCAAAAATACAGTTAACGCATTTATAAAGGTAGCGTAACGAATGGCGAAACCCGTTTTCCGCGAGCTATTCGCTAAAACTCCAAAACCTTGTTCGCCTAAACTTCGCATGGTAATTTAGCGAAAAAGGAAGCAAAACGGGCATAACGCGATTTAGAAAAGAAGCGAACAGGTGTGTTTTTGCGTTAAAAAGAGCGAAAGATTAGCGCGACCCTGAAGTGTTGTGAAAGTGCATTGTTGAGCGAACAAGGTTCTAATTGGGTAATTGCCTGAAAAGCGAACGAGCCCGCCATTAGAGGGCAATCGCGCATTAGAGTGTTTCTTGCCTTGGACAAAGCGACATTAGTAAAGGGCGAATGCGCATTAGAATGTAATATGCCCTTGAAGCGAACGCGCATAGAAAGATGAACCACATTAGAGAAACGCACATTAGAAAGGCCGAACGCAATTATAATGGGAATAGCTTGGAAAAGCGAACGCGCTTAAAGGCGAATGTGCAGTGCAAAGGAAATATGTATCCAATTGAGAAATTCTAAGAAGATTGACTAATAAGACATGGTCTGACTTCTTGGTAAATGTGAGGTGGCCATTTTGAACTTGACCATAGTTTAGTGGGCTTTTGTTTCGAAGGGTTTTTCAACAATGCGTCTCTTAGATGCGTAAGTTTTGCTGGTAGACTTTCCGCTCTTTATCATCGCCCTGTTCGCACTTTTTTCAGCCGCGAAGTGTGTTTTTTTGGCTTTTTATAATAAGGCGAAACGAAGCCCCAAATGGCGCTATTTGTCGCTTGCGATGGCTGCGCTAATTATTTTTGGCGAAAAGACAGCCTTTATAATATGCCCCTACTATCCTAAGATCATCGTAGTTAGAGTCTATATTAGTCTAGTCATAGCTCTGCGCAGTCAGTCCTAGGCATCATCGTAGTCTAGTCAGCTATAGCGAGGCAGTCTGACGTGCATCTAGTCGTATATCGTATCATCGTATCATTACTCTATCTGACAGCTATCGATATACATTGTCTCGTCGGACGTCTGACTGTATCATATATCTATCTATCTACTATCTATCTATCTATCGATCTATCTTCTTATCTATCTGTGCGTATCTGATCCTTCTGTATGTCCATCATCACTCTGTATCTATCTCTTATCTAGCGAGCGAGCTACGATGATGCGTGCAGAGGAGCGAGCGATCGAGCAGCCAGCTAGCAGCATCGAGCGAGCGCGGCTAGCGAGGCGAGCTGGCGAGGGCGAGCGAGTCTATGCCAGCAGCGATCGGAGCGAGCTATCTGATTCGATGGGCGGGGTAGGTTGGCTGGCCGTGCGATGAAGCTATGCTAGGGTCTATAGCGCGGATCTAGCTATGAATCTAGCTATTGATTATGCCGAGCGGAGCGAGAGGCGAGCGAGCGAGCGAGGAGCGACGAGGAGCGAGCGAGCCAGAGCGCGCGAGCGAGGAGGAGCTGAGCGAGGAGCGGAGCCGAGGAGCGAGCGAGGAGCGACCGAGAGTCGAGCGTAGCAGCAGAGAAGAGAGGAGCGAGAGAGCGAGCGAGCGAGCAGGAGCGACCGGTAGCGAGCGAGAGAGCGAGCGAGGAGCGAGCGTAGCGAGCAGCGAGCCAGCGAGCGGGCGAGAGCGAGGAGCGAGTAGCTAGCGAGGCGAGGAGCGACCAGGAGCGAGCGAGGGGAGCGAGCAGCGTAGCAAGCGCGAGCGAGCGAGCGGGCGAGCGAGCGAGGGAGCGAGGAGGAGCGAGCGGAGCAGGGAGGAGCGAGGCGAGCGAGCGAGCGAGGAGCAAGCGAGGAACGAGCGAGCGGCGAGCAGCGAGCGAGGGAGCGGGCGAGCAGAGAGCGAGCGAGAGCGAGGAGGCGAGCGAGGCGAGGAGCGAGCGAGGGAGCGGGCGAGCGAGCGGCGAGCGAGCAGAGAAGGAGGAAGGACAGCGAGCCCGCGAGGAGCGAGCGAGCTGAGAGCAAGCGAGGAGGACCGATAGGAGCGAGCGAGTCGAGGAGCGAGGAGCGAGCGAGCCGAGCCCTCCCAGCGAGCGAGGAGGACCGAGGTAGCGAGCGAGCGAGCGAGCGAGCAGCGAGCCAGCAGGAGCGAGCGAGGAGTGAGCGAGCGAGCGACGGCGACGCGAGCGGAGGAGCGAGCGAGCGAGCGGAGCTGAGCGAGCGAGCGAGCGAGGAGGCCCGAGGATCGAGCGAGGAGTCAGCGAGCGAGCGAGCCGCGAGCGAGCGATGCGAGCGAGGAGCGAGGAAGCGGAGCGAGCGACGAGGAGCGACCGAGGCAAGCAGCGATCGAGCAGCGTAGCGAAGCGAGCCAGGAGCGAGCGAGCGAGGAGCGAGCGGTGAGCGAGCAGGAGCAGCGAGCGAGCGCGAGCGAGCGAGCAGCGAGCCAGCGAGGAGAGAGCGAGCGAAGAGCGAGCGAGCGAGCGAGCGAGCGAGGAGCCAGCCAGAAGCCCGGAGGAGCGAGCGCGCATGCGAGCGAGCGAGCGAGCAGCGAGAGAGCGAGAAGAGCGCGCGAGCGAGCAGCGAGGAGGAGGACCGGGGAGCGAGAGGGAGCCCGCGAGCTAGCGAGCGAGCGAGCGAGCGCGGAGCGACGAGCGAGGGAGGGGCGAGCGCGTAGCGACGCTGACGAGAGAGGCGAGCGAGGAGCAGCGAGCGAGCAGCGAGGAGCGAGCGGAGCGAGAGCGACGAGGAGCGAAGCGAGGAGGCGCAGCTGGAGCAGCGAGCCAGCGAGCGAGTACGAGGAGCGAGCGAGGAGAGAGGAGCGAGCAGCAGAGAGCAGCGAGCCAGCGAGCGAGCGAGCTGAAGATGCGAGGAGCGAGCCAGCCAGCCAGCCATCCAGCCAGCACAGCAGCAAGCAGCGGGAGCGAGCGACAGAGAGCAGGCGAGCGAGCGGAAGGAGCGAGCGAGCGAAGATAGGCGAAGAATAGCGATGCGACGAGGACGAGCGAGCAGCCAGCGACTGAGCGGTGCGAGCGAGCGAGCGAGCAGCGCGCGAGCAGGACCAGGGGGGGCGGGGAAAAAGCGAGGAGCGAGCAGCGGGCGAGCGAGCGAGCGAGCGAGCGAGCTAGACGAGAGAGCGAGCGAGGAGCGAGCAAGCGGGTCGAGAGGCGAGCTACCGAGGAGGCGAGCGATGAGCGAGCGAGCGAGCGAGCGAGCCAGCAGCCAGCCAGCGAGCAGCGAGCGTAGCGAGGGAGCGAGAGAGCGAGCCGAGAGGAGCGAGCGAGCGAGGAGAGAGCGGAGCGAGGAGCGAACGAGGAGCCGAGCGAGCGAGCTGCGAGCGAGCCAGTCGAGCGATGCGAGCGAGCAGGAGCGAGAGAGCGCGCCAGCGAGGGCGCAAGGCGAGCGAAGAGCGAGCGATCGAGCCTGAGCGAGCGAGCGAGCGAGAGACGAGCGAGCAGCCAGCCAGGCCAGCCAGCCAGCCAGCCAGCGAGCGAGGAGCGACGCGAGGGAGCGAGGAGCGAGGAAGGAGCGAGCGAGAAGCAGTCGAGAGAGCGAGCGAGCGGGCGAGCGAGCCAGCCAAAGCGAGCGAGGCGAGCGGAGCAGAGACGCAGCGAGCAGCACAGCCAGCTAGCGAGGATGCGGAGCGACGAGCGAAGAGCGAACGAGCGAGCGTAAGAGCCGAGCGAGCGAGCGAGCGAGGAGCAGGAGGAGCGAGGAGCGACCGAGGAGAGACGAGCGGGCGTAGCGAGCAGCGAGAGAAGAGACCGAGCCAGCGAGGCGAGCGAAAGAGCGAGCGAGCGAGCCAGCGAGCAGCGAGCCAGTCAGCCAGGCCAAGCCAGCGAGCTGAGCGAAGTAGCGATCGCGGCGAGGCTAGCGAGCGATTCGAAAGGAAGCGAGAGAGGCGATCGAGCGAGCGAGCCAGCGAGCGACCCTAGAGAGAGCGAGCGACAGCGAGGCGAGAAGCGAGTCATGAGCTGGAAGCAGCCGAGCGGCTAGGAGAGAGCACTAGCTAGCGAGAGAGCGAGTGAGGAGGAGCGATCGGGAGAGGCAGCGAGGGACCGAGGAAGCGTAGCAGGCAGAGAGCGAGCGATCCAGCCAGCCAGCAGCCAGCGAGCGAGGGAGCTGAGTGGAGCGAGCGAGCGAGGAGCGAGGAGCGAGCGAGCGAGGGAGCGAGCGAGGAGGAGCGAGCGAGCGAGGCGCTGAGGAGCGAGGGATCGAGGAGCGACCGAGGAGGAGCGAGCCAGCACGAGCGAGCGAGCGAGCATCGAGGGCGAAGCGAGAGCGAGGAGCCAGCTAGCCAGCCAGCCAAGCCAGGCCAGCGAGGAGCGAAGCGAGAGAGCAGGCCAGCGAGTAGAGCGAGCGAGAGAGCGAGATCGAGGAGCTAGCTAGCAGCGAGAGACCCGAGTGAGCGAGCTAGCCAGCGAGCGAGCGAGCGAGAGAGGCGATCGAGCCAGCGAGGAGAGAGCGAAGAGATAGCCTAGCGATGCCAGCCAGCCAGACAGACGAGGAGCGAGCGAGCGAGCGAGCGAGAGTAAAGAGAGAGCGAGGAGCTGAAGAGCGAGCGAGCGAAGAGTCGAGCTGAGAGAGGCGAGTGAGCGCCGAGGAAGAGCGAGCTAGCAGCGAGGGAGCGAGCGAGCGAGCGAGCTAGCGAGTCTAGCGATAGAGAATCAGTCCGATGGAGCAGCTATCTTAGCGATGAGAGGCGAGCGATGGCGATCATAGAGCGAGCTATCGAGCGAAGAGATAGCTATCTAATATCTAGCGATCGATCATTTATTCAATCCATCCATCCATCCATTATTTTTATTATCTATCTAACTAGGATCTATTTCTGACAAACTATCAGATAGAGCTTTATTGGCAGGATGATGTTGCCATGTTGACCATTGCCATAATAAAACAAATTAGTAGGGGGTATGAAGGGGTAATGGGTATCAGTGAGGATTCTGCCGTTGTTTTTTCTTCGTTACTAGATGTATTTATTTATTTATTACACTGCCCCTAACAGCACAACATGCATCATTGTTCCGGTTTGTCTCTCCATAGATGTGCGAGTGGTTGTTTTAAGCGCTGAACGTTTACCTAAAATAGAACCGAACGGTGGTTACGGGAGTTTTTTTAATGTTTTTTAAGTCATTTTTACCCGGA
>JAACNH010005683.1:0-19540 GCA_019447015.1 Hymenochirus boettgeri
ATGTTACCTTATTTACTATAATGGTAAGAAAAGTTACCTGGGCATGTTACCTTATTTATTATAAGAAAAGTTACCTGGGCATGTTACCTTCTTTACTATAACTGTAAAAAAAAGTTACCTGGGTATGTTACCTTATTTACTATAACGGTAAAAAAAGTTACCTGGGCATGTTACCTTATTTACTATAAGGGGGGTATGTTGCAGAGGTCTGGGTGGTGGGAGGAGTCACGGCACGTTGCAAGTGGGCAGAGCATACCCGCGTGAGGGACGGGTCCAACGGATTTCATGAGTGGGGCTGCAAATTGAAAAGTGACCAGGGAGGTGCTGCAAGGGGGGGGGGGGCTGAGAGATTGTGAGAAGGGGCCCTGCAATGGAGGGGCCATGGGGCACATGAGTGGGTAGGTGGCCAGGGGGTTGCAAAGGGTGGGGGACACAGGGCCAGAGTGACTGTCACAGGGTTTCGAGCCAGGAAGCAGGATGTGGAGGGGCGGATCTAGGTGAATGCTGTTACCTATACACCCATAAAATCTAAATATCTTTAAAACTAGTAAAAAAAACAAAAAATACTGAAAGTCAAATTGCAAAAATACCAGGAGAGCCAATCCCTATCAATGTACCCTAAGTCAATTAGTGGACCACAGTACCCCTGATGTACAGACTTTATATAAGCTTGTACATGGTTTAGTGAGGTCATCAGTTAGAACCCATAAATTGCATCATTGAGTCTCTTAAACCTTAACAAAACTTGTAATATCCTTATATTTTATACATCTCTAACTACCAGGTTATAGGTAAAAGAACCTTTAAACACAATGTAAGCATTTAGGAAAAAAAAATTCTAAATTAACATGTGGCTGGTTTCCCTTAATCAGCTATACCTTCTGTTTGCTGAGTAGCAATTTCAGTTGAATAATACAAGTCTGGAGGTCCATAGAAACCTACTAACCATCTGATAGGATGCAGGTGTAATGTCCTGCTAGCACATTCCTGAGCACAGCTGTTTATAGCAGGGAGCAGCTGTTGAGGCTGGATGTTCTCTAAACTCCTGATACAAGTCACAATGACTTCAATGGGAAGTGCTTATTTACAGTAAGTGCCTGTCAGTGAGAGCTGAGACACTTATTGACCAGGGTGAGAGAGTGATCAATAAGGAAACCCACCATGGGATCAGCTGAGGGTAAAGGCAGATGACATGTTTAAAAAGGACAGTCGTGCCTTAAAAATATAAATAATATGCCTCCTTTATTTGAAATGTTTGATTTCTTGGTATATACAGCAATAAAAAATGGCTAACCTTTTGCATATTTTGCTCTGTCATAATTGTAAAGTCTTTTAGGACCAGTGGCATATCCAACATGACTTAAACAGTGACCAGTTAGTTTTATCGAACGGCCCCCATCTCCTGAGGAGCAAGCCTTGACGTGGCCTTCTGTGGTTCTAGACTCCATGTCGGTGACGCAAGGTTGGCCAGGGAGCTTTCCTCCAAGTGACCTATCAGAATGGTTGGTAGGTAGGGTTTATTTTTTACTTAACTTTGCCCAACCTCCATCTCTGATGTATGAGCCGTTGGGGAAAGGTAACACAAAATATCAGATTTTGTAAGCGTGTCTATACTCGCCACACAACATCTGGATATTAGATCGATACCATGTTCCAACACAGAACTGATCTGATACCAGGCCATCTAGTCCATCTCTACATAAAAACAGACCCGTTTAAAAGGGTTCAATACGCAAGATTTTCCCAGACTAGAGGAGTCTTGTCTCTGCCGTGTTATTGTTTTTGTTCAAACATTGAGGGCCCATTAACTAAATGAGAGACAATTAAAACTCTGAGCCGTGTTGACATTCAGGCTTAGAGGCTCTAATGGAACTATGTTGTGATAACATAGTTTAGGTCATCGGAAGTCAAAGCTTGGACTAAAATAGAATGTTGCCTTTACGTGAACCCAGGGCCAGATTATAAGGGAAGAGGCGGAGGTGTCTAGGAAGCGAAGGAGACCAGTAAATACAATTATATAGAATCAAAAAACTACAACTATAAAAAAGTGGTTGGAAGATCCCTTTTAGTAAGGATCCCGGGATCAAATCTTCCCTCGGCTGTCCTGTGCTGTATTGGTTTCTCCTGGTAAATGTCTATTAATATGTGCGCTCTCATACAGCAGTGTTGTATGACATGGATTGTGTGGTTTATATTACATACAAACATAGAATTCTAGTGCACCAAAACAATTCTAATGCATATGGCTACCTCCATAAGGTTGCTGCTACAAACCCCTGCCATGAACCATGAAATAAATTAAGCAGTTAGTTAAAAAGGTGGGGAAATTATTTAAGCCCACTCCTAGATCACAGTGTCTTTGTGCAGTTACTTGAGTTTATATTACATGTCGGTTATCCTACCTCCTAGATGGTGTCTTGTGTAGGTTACTCTCAGTTTATATTACATGTCGGTTTATCCTACCTCCTAGATCACAGTGTCTTGTGCAGTTACTCTGAGTTATATTAATGTCGGTTATCCTACCTCCTAGATGGTCTTTGTGCAGTTACTCTGATGTTTATATTACATGTCGGTTATCCACCTCCTAGATGGTGTCTTGTGCAGTTACTCTGAGTTTTATTACGTCGGTTATCCTACCTCCTAGATGGTGTCTTTGTGCGTTACTTGAGTTATATACATGTCGGTTATCTACCTCCTAGATGGTGCCTTGTGCAGTTACTCTGAGTTTATATTACATGTCGGTTATCCTACCTCCTAGATGGTTGTCTTGTGTTACTCTGAGTTATATTACATCGGTTATCCTACCGCCCAGATGGTGTCTTTGTGCAGTACTCCAGTTATATTACATGTCGGTTATCCACCTCCGTAGATGGTGTCTTTGTGCAGTTACTCTCAGTTAATATTACATGCCGGTTATCCTACCTCCTAGATGGTGGTCTTGTGTTAGTACTCTCAGTTTATATTACATGTCGGTTATCCTACCTCCAGATGGTGTCTTTGTGCAGTTACTCTCAGTTTATATTACATGTCGGTTATCCTACCTCCTAGATGGTGTCTTTGTGCAGTTACTCTCAGTTATATTACATGTCGGTTATCCTACCTCCTAGATGGTGTCTTTGTGTAGTTACTCTCAGTTATATTACATTGTCGGTTTATCCCTACCCCTAGATGGTGTCTTTGTGCAGTTACTCTCAGTTTATTACATGTCGGTATCCTACCTCCTAGATGGTGTCTTTGTGCAGTTACTCTCAGTTAATATTACATGTCGGTTATCCTACCTCCTAGATGGTGTCTTTGTGCAGTTACTCTCAGTTTATATTACATGTCGGTTATCCTACCTCCAGATGTGGTCTTTGTGCAGTTACTCTCAGTATTAATATTACAGTCGGTTATCCTACCTCCTAGATGGTGTCTTTTGTGTAGTTACTCTCAGTTTATATTACATGTCGGTTATCCTACCTCCTAGATGGTGTCTTGTGCAGTTACTCTCAGTTTATTTACATGTCGGTTATCCTACCTCCTAGATGGTGTCTTTGTGCAGTTACTCTCAGTTAAATTACTGTCGGTTATCCTAACCTCCAGATGGTTTGTCTTTGTGCAGTTACTCTCAGTTTTATATTACATGGCGGTTATCCTACCTCCTAGATGGTGTCTTTGTGCAGTTACTCTCAGTTTTATTACAGTCGGTTATCCTACCTCCTAGATGGTGTCTTTGTGCAGTTACTCTCAGTGTTATATTACATGTCGTTATTCCTACCTCCTAGATCACAGTGTCTTTGTGCAGTTACTTGAGTTTAATTACATGTGGTATCCACCTCCTAGATGGTGTCTTTGTGCAGTTACTCTCAGTTATATTACATGTCGGTTATCCACCTCCTAGATGGTGTCTTTGTGCAGTTACTCTCAGTTTATATTACATGTCGGTTATCCTACTCCTAGATGGTTGTCCTTTGTGCAGTTACTCTGAGTTATATTTACATGTCGGGTTATCCTACCTCCTAGATGGTGTCCTTTGTTGCAGTTACTCTCAGTTTATATTACATGTCGGTTATCCTACCTCCTAGATCACAGTGTCTTTGTGCAGTTACTCTGAGTTTATATTACATGTCGGTTATCCTACCTCCTAGATGGTGTCTTTGTGCAGTTACTCTCAGTTTATATTACATGTCGGTTATCCTACCTCCTAGATGGGTGTCTTGTGCAGTTACTCTCAGTTTATATTACATGCGGTTTATCCTACCTCCTAGATGGTGGTCTTTGTGCAGTTACTCTCAGTTTTATATTACATGCCGGTTATCCTACTCCTAGATGGTGTCTTTGTGCAGTTACTCTCAGTTTATATTACATGTCGGTATCCTACCTCCTAGATGGTGTCTTTTGTGCAGGTACTCTCAGTTTATATTACAGGTGTATCCTACCTCCTAGATGGTGTCTTTGTGCAGTTACTCTGAGTTTATATTACATGTCGGTTATCCTACCTCCTAGATGGTGTCTTGTGCAGTTATCTGAGTTTATATACATGTGGTTATCCTACCTCCTAGATGGTGTCTTTGTGCAGTTACTCTGAGTTTATATACATGTCGGTTTATCCTACTCCTAGATGGTGTCTTTGTAGTTACTCTGAGTTTATATTACATGTGGTTATCCTACCTCCTAGATGGTGTCTTTGTGTAGTTACTCTCGTTTATATTACATGTCGGTTTCCTACCTCCTAATGGTGTCTTGTGCAGTTACTTCAGTTAATATACATGTCGGTTATCCTACCTCCTAGATGGTGTCTTTGTGTAGTTACTCTCAGTTTATATTACATGTCGGTTATCCACTCCTAGATGGTGTCTTGTGTAGTTACTCTCAGTTTATATTACAGTCGGTTACCTACCTCCTAGATGTGTCTTGTTGCAGTACTCTCAGTTTATATACATGTCGGTTATCCTACCTCCTAGATGGGTGCTTTGTGCAGTTACTCTCAGTTTATATTACATGGCGGTTATCCTACCTCTAGATGGTGTCTTTGTGAGTTACTCTCAGTTTATATTACATGTCGGTTATCCTACCTCCTAGATGGTGTCTTTGTGCAGTTACTCTCAGTTTATATTACATGTCGGTTATCCTACCCAGATGGTTGTCTTGTGCAGTTTCTCTGAATTATATGACATTTAACTTATCCTACCTCCTCTATGGTGTCTGTGCAGTTACTCTGAATTATATTACATGTCTGTTACTACCTCCTAGATAGTGTTTTTGCAGTTACTCTGAGTTTAGTAGTTATTCTACCTCCTAGACAAATGGCAACCTACAATGGAGATGAGTTGTAGCAATTCTGGTTTTTGAATGACATTACGGTTTAAACATCAAAATTAAAGTAATACTTAATGTTAGAAATTTCTTGATGTACCTGGCAATGTTTGTCCGTGTCTATCCCTCAATAATAGAGACATTGCATGCATGTATGAGGGTAAGCGTTTAGTGCAGGCTAAGTGACAATATAAACAAAGTTATGTGTGTGTGGAATTATTCTGCCACAAAAAACCCTGTTGTGGTCTCACCATTAAAAAAACACGAATAAATGAATTAAAAATCTTTAAAACTATCTTGGAGCAAATAATGTGCAGATGTGGTTCCTTTCTGGCAGTAAGACTTGGTAGCCAATCGGGAAAACGCAATGGGACTATGGCATATGTGGCTTAATATATGCCAAGTCCTAAAAACCTTCTACATGCAAAGAAGTAAGATTGCCACCTGGCCAAGACCCAAAACCCATCCAAGGAACATCCAAAAAGCAAGTAGGACACGATATGGTGGAACACTACCATAAAGAGTCCCCATGGGGTTTAAAGACCGTGACACATGGGAGGTCACATGATACTTTAAACTTTATTGGACAGTGTAGCATTAGCATACGGTCCATTAGTCATCCGTTTATATTAACACGTCTGTGTTGTGGTTATTTATTTGTGACCCTTAAAAATGTTAAATTTACCTAGATTTTATTAATTAGATATCACAAACATGACAGAACCTATTAGGCCCCCTGATTAAATTTTGGTTGTGCAGCAATGTGGTGCAATGTTACAAATCTAAATCCAGCACATTCTGCTGCCATACGCAAGCTCCTCATAGCATAACCCTAAATATTTCTAATGTCATTTCCGTTGTTTCTGTAGCTGTCAGGCCCTAAGTGGAAAAGCAGAGCTTTACCCCTTACCGGTCAGAGATACAATGTGGAACACTCTAAATGTAGGAACATAATGGAAACAAAAAATAAAGTTCGTTTGGAGATTTTAAACCTGGATCTTGTGGCTGTGTGCTTGTAACAGTGCTTTAACAGGTGAGCCACCACAGCACATGCAAGGTATCCAGGTACATTCAGAAGTTTTATCTTTTACTGGGAACAGAATTTTGAAAAATGTTTAGTAAAATCAGCTGAATATTGTATGGCCTCAGGAAGGCTGTATGCATCTCACACTGGCTGGTAAATAAACTGCAGGGCAACAAGCAGCTTATCAGGACTACATATTGGT
Source organism: Hymenochirus boettgeri (assembly GCA_019447015.1). Taxonomy (NCBI): domain Eukaryota; kingdom Metazoa; phylum Chordata; class Amphibia; order Anura; family Pipidae; genus Hymenochirus; species Hymenochirus boettgeri. The sequence goes on from JAACNH010005683.1 coordinate 6,522, forward strand.
GTGGATACATCTGTATAGAACATACTCTGTGCATAGAGACTGTCAGGGAGATTTAATAAAAGTTCTTATCGTTTAAAATGGTGCTAATTTTGCCCCAACCAATCAGATCTTATTTAACATTTGAAAGCTAACATTTGATTGGTTGGGGCAAAATTGCACCATTTTAAATGATAAGAACTTTTATTGAATAACCCTATGTGAATACTGGGGTCAGGAGACGTGGCTCTTTGATGACAACTGGAGATTCAAAAAAGTTCTTATCGTTACAAATGGTGCTAATTTTTGCCCAACCAATCAGATCTTATTTAACATTTGAAAGCTAACACTGATTGGTTGGGGCAAATTAGCACCATTTTTAACAATAAGAACTTCGTGTATAGGTGTTCAAGGGAGAAACACTTTCATATTAGGATTTAAATAATTAACAGGAGATTCAATAAAAGTTCTTATAGTTAAAAATGGTACTTATTTTTCCCAACCATCAGATGTTAGATTTCAAATGTTAAATAAAATCTGATTGGTGGGGCAAAATAAAAATGTTTTTTTAATGATAAGATTTTTTATTGAATCTCCCTGAAGAACTTTATTGAATAACTTGTAAGTTTCTTTCACCTTAAAGGACAATTAAACTCACCGAACCGCCATTCCTGCCATCCGTAGTACCAGTGGCGTTGTTATATTAAAGGGCATGTCCACCCCCAAAAACTATAATCCCCCCAACTACTGGCCCACCATGTAGTGTAGTTAATCCTTACCTCACATCCCAGCTCCATATGGTTCTCCTGTAGTCCCCCCCCAAAGTCCCAAAAAACTGCCCACAGAGGCTAGCAGAGTCCAGTAGGACTCGCCTCCTACCTGGCCTCCGGGAGAAGTTGGCATGCGGTACTGCAGCCCTTCTCCCCTCCCTCTCCCGATTCCCTCCCCTAGCGTAAAATCTTTAATATATAGATTCCCCTGGTCACCCGCCCCAACCGCTATGTTTGTATTTTTAGAAAGCTCCCCAAATTACTTACCTTCCCCTTTCCTCCGGCGAAGGGAGCGGCCGGCAGCCGCGTCCGTGATTGGCTGCCGCTCAGCCAATCACAGACGCGGCTGCCGGTCCCGCCCCTCTCTTGCATTTTCTCGCAAGCAGAGGGCCGGGAGCGCGCGGAGGAAAGAGGGGAGGTAAGTAGAGTTTGGGGGGCTTTCTAAAGATACAAATATAGCGGTGGGGTGGGGAATCTTATATAAAAAAATCTTTTTTTGGGTGGAATACCCTTTAAAACATTTGGGGAACGTGCCCCGGATCTTTGAAAAGTGCCCCGAATGTTTTAACATAACTTACCTGATGGAGGTGCCCCGAATGTCCTTCTCCCAGTAGTCCTTTGTGGTGCACGATGGCGTCACACGCACGCCTACCAGTAGTGATAAAATTCCCAGGCTACCAGTATGTAATGAAATGCCCATGGCTACCAGTATATAATGAAATGCCATGGCTACCAATAGTAATGAAATGCCCATGGCTACCATTATGTAATGAAATGCACAGGCTACCAGTATGTAATGAAATGCCCATGGCTACCATTATGTAATGAAATGCCCAGGCTACCAGTATGTATGAAATGCCCATTGCTACCATTATGTAATGAATGCATGGCTACCAGTATGTAATGAAATGCCCATGGCTACCATTATGTAATGAAATGCCCATGGCTCCAGTATGTAAAAATGCCCAGCTACATTATGTAATATGAAATGCCCATGGCTACCATTATGTAATGAAATGCCCATGGCTACCATTATTGAATGAAATGCCCATGGCTACCATTATGTAATGAAATGCCCATGGCTACCATTATGTAATGAAATTTCCATGGTACCAGTATGTAATGAAATTCCCATGGCTACCAAGTATGTAATGATGCCCATGGCTACCATTAGTACTGGAAATGCCCATGGCTACCAGTATGTAATGAAATCCCATGGCTACCAGTATGTAAGAAATGCCCATTGCTACCAGTATGTAATGAAAGCCCATTGCTACCAGTATGTAATGAAATGCCCATGGCTACCATTAGTACTGAAATGCCCGTGGCTACCATTATGTACTGAATGCCGTGGCTACCATTATGTAATGAAATGCCCGTGGCTACCATTATGTAATGAAATGCCCATGGCTACCAGTATGTGATGAAGTGCCCATGGCTACCATTATGTATGAAATGTCCATGGCTACCAATGTGATGAAGGCCCATGGCTACCATTATGTAATGAAATGCCCATGGCTACCTTATTGATAATGAAATGCCCATGGATCCAGTTTTTGATAAAATTCCCATGGCTACCAGTATGTGAAAAAAATCTCCATGGTACCAGTATGCAATGAAATGCCATGGCTCCAGTATGCGATGAAATGCCCATGGCTACCAGTATGGATGAAGTGCCCATGGCTACCATTATGTAATGAAATTCCCATGGCTACCATTATGTAATGAAATTTCATGGCTACATTATGTACTGAAAGCCCATGGCTACCAGTATGTAATGAAATGCCCATGGTACCAGTATGTAATGAAATTCCCATGGCTACCGTATGTAATGAAATGCCCATTGCTACCAGTATGAATGAATGCCCATTGCTACCAGTATGTAATAAAATGCCCATGGCTACCAGTATGTAATGAAATGCCCATGGCTACCAGTATGTGATGAAGTGCCCATGGCACAGTATGTAATGAAATGCCATGGGTACCATTATGTACTGAAATTCCCATGGCTACCAGTATGTAATGAAATGCCCATGGCTACCATTATTGTGATGAAAGCCCATGGCTACCAGTATGTGTGAAGTGCCATGGCTACCATATTTAATCAAGTGCCCATGGGTACCATATGTATGAAATTCCCATGGCACCATTTGTAATGAAGTGCCCATGGCTACCAGTTTTGATAAAATTCCCATGGCTACTAGTATGTGATGAAATTGCTATGGCTACTAGTAGCGATGAACATGCCCTGGCTACCAGTAGATAATAAAATCCCATGGCTACCAGTATGTAATGAAATGCCCATGGCTAACAGTATGTAATGAAAGCCCATGGCCACAGTATGTAATCAAAATACCAATGGTTACCAGTATGTAATGAAATGCCCATGGCTACCAGCTGCATGCGCCACAGAGTGCCCGAGAGACGCCCCTGCATAGTACCCAGGATGAGGACTTAAACCGCACTGCCCTCACCCCTGGGTTCATTTTCTAGTCTATATATACTTACCAGGTATTCCTTCGGTGCTGAGCTCCCACTTCGCGGTGGTAGCGCGTGTCTTTCATTGGCAGACGGACTTCAGGATCGAGCGAGCACGGAAGGAAACTTTAGGTGAGTAAATCTAGAGTTGAAAAGTGTACCCAGGGGTGAGGACAGTGCAGTTTAGTTCCCTATCTGGGTACTTGTCAATGAGGAGCCTGGATTTGGTGAGTGTAGTTGTCCTTTGAAGATTATAATGGCCAGTCTGTGACAACATTATTAATGGAAAGACTATTGGGGTGTGTTTCATCTGGTCCAGTAGCTTCATTTATATGTAATTATTTCTAAACCCTCCCTTGTGTCTGTACCAGTGATGTAATATCTCATGCTAAGGGAAAAATAAGTGCAAAACCCATGCTAACTGATGTAAGTAGGGTTACTCATTGTATTGCTTGCTTTTGCTTTTTGCCCTGTTTGAAATAGCTCAGTGCAAGCAATAAATTTAGAGATGATATTGCACACGTTTTTTGCACCAAAATTAAAGCTTTCCATTGTGGCTTTAAAGGTGCAAAAGGTAACAACTTACCCTCGCAAAGTGGTTACACGTCGGTAACAAGTGCAGGTCAGTTGTGATAGGGAAATTTATCTCCCCCTAAATTCTTCTAAACCACCCAACCACTACCGTGGAAATAATGAGTTACACAAGATGGCGAGTTACAATAAGAGTAAAATTACTTTGTTTTTTAATGACCTTGGAAACAAAGAATTGTGTCTGATAAAAATCCAATAAAAACAGATAAGTGATAAACGCCCTTGGAAATCCTCTTTGATAACCGTCCATTAAGGGAATCGTTAATAACGAGTCCTTCAGGCCGTGATGAGAGAAATAGATTAGAAGATTTGTATCTCTTATTGACAGGGAATCGGACGTTTCTATTGGACGTCACATCCTAAAAATAACTTACAAATTAGTTGGAAACCTTTCTAAAGACAAAGGGGAAGTTGTGAACCGTCCGAGTTATTCAAACAGAAAGGGGAAGTTCACTGGAGATTGATCTGCAGTTGTGTGTCCTGTAAATTATTTCCTTATAAACGGTGCATTATTTATAACGCGTCACACCTCTCACTGAAAATTAAGTTTGTTTGTTCTCTCTGTGTCTCTGTGTAATCTCTATTGGTCACCATAATTATCTTCCTGACTAGGAGGTCATTCTCATGTGTAACTGTGTGATATGTTGTGTACATACAGACGCACAAACCTGGTAGGAGAGACCAACTCGGTTTGATATGATTTAATCCCTGATCCCTTTATAGGGAGGGATCTTGCTGTAGGTAGGGTGATGCTCTGCAACAAGAAATTTAATCTACCCCCTTAATGGATTTCTATGGGACCCAACTGCGCGATAATACCTTATAATTGGTGCGCTACTACATAGTAGCACACCGATTATAACCAGGCAAGAAAAGCAAACTAAACAATTCCACAGTTCCGGCAAGTCCAGGTGCCTGACTCACTTACATCCTCTCCCGCCCGGTAATTGAGAAGGAAAGTATCAGCCGCAGGGAAGGGGTGGGGTGTTTGCGATGATGTGGGGGTGTGGATGGGGTAAGGGGCAGAATTTGTGCTGGGAAAGGACAGAGGATGTGAGTGACAGACTTGACAGGAGGGTAGGGTACCAATTGAGGGGGGTTGAAGAGAGAGAGGAGTAAGGGTGGTTGCAGCAGTGACACCACAGCTGATGCCTTAAATTGATCGATAACGTGGGGTAAATGATCTGGTTATAATACCCCAATTCAATTTAGGCATCAGCTGTAAATTATAAGGATTTCAGAAATCCCTTTGGAGTTCCATGTGCTTTTAAATGGTCACAGAACTCCTCTGTAACATATAATATCCATATAATACAGTAGGGGGTAATTATCTACTAGATTATTGTCGTTACATTGTGACTTTCCACCGTAACCTTTAATATTGATCTTGTGTGAGTCCTGAAATGGGGATGTGATACCATATGGCTGCAGGTTATTATCTGTGCTGAATGCAGCGTTTGTGCTCAGTAGGATGTATGGAATTCCGAGGATCTCTGTAAATCTGTGAACGACAACTAAAACATTTATAGTCCTGAAACAACGTATCGCTTCTTATGGGGCCCGTACACTCACCAATCCCGGGAAATTCCATATCGTACGATCGTCGGTATGTGTATGGCCGATTTGATGATTGCCAGACAATTTTTCCCCCAATGGACCAAAGGAGAAAAAAAAAAACTTGACCATACCGATTGTATGACCAGGATTGGTGCGGGTATGGGCCTATTACTCAATAGGGTAAAAGAATATATCAATGAAGGTCCCATCCCCTATCCCCAAACTGCAACGTTAGAGAGATCTAACAATAACCTGAAATACAGAAAAGTGTTTTGTTACTTCTTTTTGCATCCTGGTTCATTTGATTAGTAGCTGTCAGTCATGGATGTGACATTTAACACCATAACCAATGACTGACACTAGTGCCCTGGCTGCCTCCTCTGAGCACGTGCAAGCTTGTAAAAGAGCTTGGAGAGGAGGAGGAAACCTTTTGAGAGGCAGAGGGAAGGAAGGGGGGGGCATTTCATTTGCTGTATAACAGGTTAGTCCTACATCTTTCAGATTTTTACGTTTTGGGTTTGGTGGGTGATTTTACCTATATACTATAATTTTTCATTTGATGGGTGAACGTCCCTTAAATGCTTTAAAAGTCCTGTTATTCAGCTTGTCCTTTCCTTTTATAGCAGACTGATTAAATATCTGCAGCCCAAATTATAACACGTAAGCCATAAATGCCAGTGCACAGAAGGGATGAGAAACAGGAAATTAAAATGTTCAATATCTGTTGAATGTGACTAAAGACGTAAATGGCAATAAGCAGATGACAAATGACAAAACTGCAAACAATAAACATTATGGGTGACTTCTCCTTTAACTGAGTAGTGAAGTGATAGATTGCAGTAAGCCATGCCCTTTAACGACAGAGAGGAGCATTCTGGGCTTGACGCCAGTCTCCTTGTATCTTTCCCAGCGTTCCTAAAGTATCCTAAAAAGGACGCGACCCTATAGTGTATATTAGTACCAAGCAGCTGTTGCAGTGTGCAGTGCGTGTGGCATCCTGTATTGAATTCAGGTTTGTGCGCGTTTGTGCAGTATTACAGCTATTTTCTTCCAGTGCGGCAAGGTGAAAAATCTACACACCATAATCAATGTAACAAGACCTAAGGGCCCGTTTACACAAGTTTTAATGTGTTACGTAACGCACGCGGACTTGAATATCAGTTTTTGCAACGCAATGCTTGCAGCAGTTACGTGCGAGGAACTACTTCTACTACCTCCAATAGAATTTCAGATTTACAAGGGGAGGGGTTTCTTCGCCCAATTACGAAAGCAGCGCATGCGCCTTATATATTTTCCGTAGACGTTAAAGATAATCTGCCGACCATGTACAAATATACGATAATCGGCAGAACAAATGCGCCAGCCTGATCGTCGGAAAAAGCCGTCAATAGTCAGCGATCGTTGATGCGATATTTTCGTATGAATATCATGCAATTTCTCGTTTGTCGGCTGCATCGTACGACAATTATCCAACGTGTGTATGAGGCTTAGCCAATAGGGAACAGCCAAGCAGGAATCCTTTGTATCTATCGATTGTTAATAGATTTGAATAGATTGCCCTAAAAATTGATACGTGTATGGGCTTATTATTATTAGAAATGGTCAGTTTAATAGGCAACGGTATTTTTACTATCTGTCAATGTTTATTGAAACGCCAGATCCCACAGTGCAGTAGCCTCAGGATGTTCACCATAGAAAAGTCAGGCGTCTACAGCAAAGTGAAAGGAAAGTATTGTTCCAGTTCAGCAGTTTTAACCTATAGGCATTTCATTGTGAAATCATTGGTAGAGCTGCTCCTGGCTTGCTGGGGAATTGCTACCCTGGGGAGTTCTCGTTCTATATAGCGAACTGTCAAAATTTTAATCTATTTCTTTATTTCATGTTCTGTTTAAACTTAAAGGGATGTTCTCAGCCCATTAAACATTTTGCCAGAAACCCACATAGCCGTGATGATCGGATTTCATTTATTGTGATATAAAAAAAAGTTAAAGCTTTCCAGATAACCTTATCCCTTGTTAACCCTTAGTCTGGCAAACAATAGTATTAACAATTAACAAATTCATAAAAGTCTACAGTTTTACTTTTAAAAAGAGCCCTTAATCACATATCTAAGTGCAGCCTAACAAAGTTCTAATTCTCTAAAGGTTAACACTTCCTTCCTCTAGTAGCTTTAAAGGGCAAGTCCAGCCCAAAATTAAAACTAACATACAGGTAAATCACCCCCCAAAACCCTACATGTAATAGTTTGAATTTGTGAAATATGTAAGTCTAACTGAATCCTGCACAATGTCCTGTTCCCCTGTTTTCTGCTTCCTGGTTCTTCCAGTTAGTAACTATCAGTATGGATTTGACAGTTGACATCACAGCCAATGACTGAATGTAATCCCCTGTCTGCCTCTTCTGAGCATGCCCAGGCTAGTACAGGCTCAGTACAGGTTTCTAATTGTCAGTTCCATGAGGCATCCAGAAGCATAGCAGGCATACAGTAATGAATTCATAGGACAAACTATGATATATCAACATTTTAAAGAGGCCATTCTTTCTAAAAGATGTTCTTATGAGGGTGGAGTTGCCCTTATGGGGTAGGCATGGATGGCATCACTCCTTTGTTGTCAGGTGCAGGGATTACCAACCTTTCCCAGCATTAAGTCTTCAGTGAGCATGTTCAGACCCTGGGAACAGAGGATAAGCAGAGGTGCGAAGATGAGTCACTCAAGCTACTGGGAGCAGGAAGTATTAACAAGGTGGCAAGAAGCTATTGCCAGGGCCGATTATGGGAAAGGCAGATCACAATCAGCCGGTGGAGGCAGTGCTGTCATTGACGTATATGCTAGGGGACTCTCTGTCTGACTCTGTTCTGTGTTGGCGGCTGCTAACATACTGGAGTATAGGAAAGTAAAGAGGTTACAGGTTTGGCACATTAATGTGAGTGCTAATGGTCACGCGTTATCACCGGATTTGCGTTAGTGCGCCACAAATGAACCGAGTTCGTAAATCTCACAACGCGGTTGTACAATTATTTTCGCGCGGTAGATACTAGTTATGCTCACGGACATACTTAACGTGGCATCATTCCGCAGGTTTTTTAAATACCGCCCAATGTTCTCACTCCGAGAAAACTGCGACGGCGACTTACTTTAGATAAGTATAATATAGTATTATATATACTGGGCATGTTAATAAAGTATTATTGATCAGGTTAGAAACCCTGGTAGACGTTAATTCAGGTGAACGGCAATAACCAAAATATTGACCAAGGTAAAAGTTACTGCACTCACAGGGAGATTAATAAAAGTTCTTATTGTTAAAATGGTGCTAATTTTGCCCCAACCAATCAGATGTTAGCTTTCAAATGTTAATAAGATCTGATTGGTTGGGGCAAAATTAGCACCATTTTAACAATAAGAACTTTATTGAATCTCCCTGTTAAAGGGTTAATTTTATTGAAGAGAGAAGAAAGAAAGTAACAAGTATCCTGTGGTTTGCCGAGTGACATTTCTAAGCCACCCCAGTTTTCCTTTTCTATTTTGATCTGTCACGCTTTGGGATGTGTGAAATCTATGAAGTCATCAGAGGGCACATGACAAGGGTTCCAGATCCAGGTTAGAACGCCGCTGGCCTCTGGTACCGGAGAGCATGTGAGAAAATAGCAGCGTGATGTCACGTTATAATGGGAATGTGTTCTTGGCCAGGTGGTGCCAAGTCTTGCTTGGATGGGGTTGGTTACGTTTACACCAATGCACATGACAGTTCTCTCTGTCCTCTCTCTGTGGTCTCCCCATGTGGAATTTTATATATAAAGGAGCCTTATCATCAGCCGCTAATGTTCCCTGGGCGAGAAGATCTTGCTACGGTGTCCTGATCTCTGGCTTCCTAAGGAGAAGAAATCGACATGCAGATCTCTAGCGAGCTTCCAACGTATCCTTCCCAGTGCACACAGTGAGGTAGCTACTGCCCCCCTTGGTGGTCCAGCACCGTGCACACAGTCCAGCTCTTACTGGCCCCCCTTGGTGGTCCAGCACGTGTACACAGTCCAGCTACTTACTGGCCCCCTTGGTGGTCCAGCACCGTGCACACAGTCCAGCTACTTACTGGCCCCCCTTGGTGGTCCAGCACCGTGCACACGTCCAGCTACTTACTGGCCCCCCTTAGTGTTCCAGCACTGTGCACACAGTCCAGCTACTTACTGGCCCCCCTTGGTGGTTGTCACCGTGCAACAGTCCAGCTACTTACTGGCCCCCCTGGTGGTCCAGCACCGTGCACAACCCAGCTACTTACTGCGGCCCCCTTGGTGGTCCAGCCAACCGTGCACACAGTCCAGCTACTACTGGCCCCCCTTGGTGGTCCAGCACCGTGACACAGTCCAGCTACTTACTGGCCCCCTTGGTGGTCCAGCACCGTGCACACAGTCCAGCTACTACTGGCCCCCCTTGGTGGTCCAGCACCGTGCACACAGTCCAGCTACTTACTGGCCCCCCTTGTGGTCCAGCACCGTGCACACAGTCCAGCTACTTACTGGCCCCCCTTAGTGTTCCAGCAATGTGCACACAGTCCAGCACTTACTGGCCCCCCTTAGTGTTCCAGCAATGTGCAACCAGTCCAGCTACTTACTGGCCCCCCAGTGTTCCAGCAATGTGCACACAGTCCAGCTACTTACTGGCCCCCCTTAGTGTTCCAGCAATGGGCACACAGTCCAGCTAGCTATTAACCCCCTCCAGTGTTCCTTCCCATTGCAACACGAATAGTTATTAGGAATCCACTTGGATCTACAGCAGCTTTTCATTCTGTTCTCTCGGGGCCTTTGATATCAACCTTTTATTTCTTTCCTTTACTTGGTGTCAGCGCGGATATTTCTATCATTTATTCCTCTCCCCCCCATCCCATGGTATGAAAGACCACTGGTAAAGGTCCATCGTCCGCTGCCCCTAATGAAGCGTTTTGGCAGCTTCAGAGCGAGCAAGAAGCGCAAGGAGCAGGGGAGAAGCGCTGAAAGACGCCAGTCGGAGCCGCAGGGACTCCAAGGTAGGAACATGGAGGATTTCCTAAAAAAAAAAGTGAAATTGTATTAGGATTGTTGATAGTTGCAGTTTAGCAAATGCTATGACCAGAGCCATTGTTGTGTTTCTGATTTGAGGAATGCGGCACATAGACACACGTCCAATATGTTCATGGATGGTTAGTCCCAGTCTGTAAGATATCTGAGCATGGAGTCGCCACCTTGTCTATTTGAAAGGGAAGGGTGGAGAGTTGTTTTATGAATGGCCTGAATTTGTATGTCATGGAGAGTATTAATGTCAGTAAAAATGTCATTGGTCACACGGGATTAATGGTTTGTTTGAGAGTTTGTTAACATAACTGTAAGAAAGTTACCTGGTATGTTATCTTATTTACTTAACTATAAGAAAAGTACCGGTATGTTATCTATTTACTATAACTATAAGAAAGTTACCTGGGTATGTTATCTTATTTACTATAACTATAAGAAAAGTTACCGTGGTATGTTATCTATTTATAAACTATAAGAAAGTACCTGGGTATGTATCTTATTTACTATAATGTAAGAAAAGTTACCTGGGATGTTATCTTATTTATCTAACATAAGAAAGTTACCTGGGTATGTTATCTTATTTACTATAACTATAAGAAAGTTACCGGGTATGTTATCTTATTACTATAACTATAAGAAAAGTTACCTGGGTATGTTATCTTATTTACTATAACTAAAGAAAAGTTACCTGGGTATGTTACATATTTACTATAACTATAAGAACATTACCTTGGTATGTTACCTTATTTACTATAACTGTAAGAAAAGTTACCTGGGTTGTATCTTATTTACTATAACTGTAAGAAACATTACCTCGGTATGTTACCTTATTTACTATAACTGTAAAAAAGTTACCTGGGTATGTTACCTTATTACTATAACTATAAGAAACATTACCCGGTATGTTACCTTATTTACTATAACTGTAAGAAAAGTTACCTGGCTATGTACCTTTTTACTATAACTGTAAGAAAAAATTACCTCGGTATGTTACCATTACTATACTGTAAGAAAAGTTACCTGGGTATGTTATCTTATTTACTAAACTGTAAGAAACATTACTTCGGTATGTTACCTTATTTACTATAACTGTAGAAAAAGTTACCTCGGTATGTTACCTTATTTACTATAACTGTAAGAAAAGTTACCGGCTATGTTACCTTATTTACTATAACTGTAAGAAAAGTTACCTGGGTATGTTATCTTATTTACTATAACTGTAAGAAAAGGGTTTTTCACTGTGAGAAAGGTAAGGCTATGGAACTGTCTTCCAGTGGACGTTGTAAGGCAGGTTCATTGGTCAGTTTAATAAAAAGCTGGATGAGTTTCTACAAACAAGGAATGTTACAAGTTACTGGTATTGATACATAAAGTAGAGTTGGGAAAGGGTTGTCACTGTGAGAACGGTAAAGCTATGGAACTGTCTTCCAGTGGACGTTGTAATGTCAGGTTCATTGGTCAGTTTCAAAAAAAAGCTGGATGAGTTTTTACAAACAAGGAATGTTACAAGTTACTGGGATTGATACATAAAGTAGAGTTGATCCAGGGAAATTTCCGATTGCCACTGGAGTCAGGAAGGAATTTTTTCCCCCTTCATAAATTTGGTGGGGGTTTTTTGCCTTCCTCTGGATCAACAGTTAGGCAGGAAATGAGGATATTGCTAGATGGGTTGGACTGGATGGACGTATGTCTTATTCAACCTCAAAATACTATACTATACTATACTATACTATACCTGGGTATGTATCTTATTTACTATAACTAAAAGAAAGTACCTGGGTATGATACCTTATTTACTATTACAATAAGAAAGGTTACCTGGGTATTATCTATTTTACTATAACTGTAGAAAAGTTACTGGGTATGTTACCTTATTTACTATAACTGTAAGAAAAGTTACCTGGGTATGTAACTATTTACTATAACTGTAAGAAAAGTTACTGGGTATGTTACCTTATTTAAATAACTGTAAGAAAAGTTACCTGGTATGTTACCTATTATTTACTATAACTGTAAGAAATGTTACCTGGGTATGTTACCTTATTTAATATAACTGTAAGAAAAGTAACCTGGGTATGTAACTTTATTAACTATGAGAAAAGTTACCTGGGATTTTAACTTCATACTATAACTGTACCTGGTATGTTACCTTATTTACTAACTGTACCTGGGTATGTTACCTATTTACTAAACTGTAAGAAAAGTTACCTGGGTATGTTACCTTTTTTACTATACTATAAGAAAAGTTACCTGGGTATGTACCTTATTTACTATAACTGTAAAAAAAAGTTACCTGGTATGTTACCTTATTTACTATAATGGTAAGAAAAGTTACCGGGCATGTTACCTTATATTATAAGAAAGTTACCTGGGCATGTTACCTTCTTTACTATAACTGTAAAAAAAAGTTACCTGGGTATGTTACCTTATTTACTATAACGGTAAAAAAAGTTACCTGGGCATGTTACCTTATTTACTATAATGGTAAGAAAAGTTACCTGGGCATGTTACCTTATTTATATAAGAAAAGTTACCTGGGCATGTTACCTTCTTTACTATACTGTAAAAAAAGTTACCTGGGATGTTACCTTATTTACTAT
>JAACNH010005684.1:0-19539 GCA_019447015.1 Hymenochirus boettgeri
GTCTCCTAAAAAATGGAACTGTCCAGCCCAATAATAAGGCCTAGATATTCAGTGGGTAGGTCTCTCTACTAATGGAGCTGTCCGCCCAATAATAGGCCTACATATTCAGAGTGGCAGGTCTCCTACAAATGGAGCTGTCCAGCCAATAATAAGGCCTCAGATTCAGAGTGGTAGGTAGTCTCCTAAAATGGAACTGTCCAGCCCAAATAAGGCCTACAGATTCAGAGTGGTAGGTCTCCTACAATGGAACTGTCAGCCCACTTAAGGCCTAGAGATTCAGTTGCTAGTCTCCTACAAATGGAGCTGTCTCAGCCTCAAAATAAGGCATACATATCAGAGTGGTAGGGTAGGTCTCCTACAAAATGGAATCAGTCCTCCCAATAAAAAGGCCTACAGATTCAGAGTGGTAGGTCTCCTGCAAATGGAGCTGTCCAGTCCAAATAAGGCCTACAGTTCAAGTGTATGGGGGTAGGTCTCCTAAAAATGGAATGCCAGTCCCAATAATAAGGCCAGAGATTCAGAGGGGTGGGTAGGTCTCCTAAACAATGGAACTGTCCCGCCCATAATCTTCCTAGAGGTTCAGAGTGGAGGTCTCCTACAATGGAGCTGTCCAGCCCAATATACAGGCCTAGAGTTCAGAGTGGTAGGTATCCTACAAATGGAGCTGCCTCCATCCCAATAAGCCTAAGATTCAGATTGGTAGGTACTCCTCAAATGCAGCTGTCCAAGCCAATAGCTGGAATGTTTTTATCAGAGGATTAAAGGTTTTAGACTTCACCATGGGACCTAACGGACATTTACTAACGACTCAAGACAGTTAGTACAGATAACTGAACCGTGAATTCTCCCTCTAGATTAATGGTTCAGAAAATCTGGAAGTTTTAACATTCAGCCTTTACTGGTATTGAGAATAAATATTTATTCTATGGCTTGATAAGAACCGGATATATATAGTACTCGCCAGCTCCGTTTTTGTGTCTTAAAATGTTCTTCTCCCTCAATCATGACTTACACCAGGAGCGTTTGAGAGGGTAATGAGTTTGGATTTAATAGATTAAAATGTTTAGTAACAAACGCTGCCCTTAAAAGCATGTTTCCTGTAACTCCCTCATTCTTTGTTATTTATGGATCCGTCCCACTTCCTAGCGTTTCAAGTTTTTTGGACTATCGCCACAATCAATGCATAAACCAAAATGTTGCTGTACCAGATTTAATCTGCACCCCTCTGTGTGACGGAATCTATAAGGAACTGCAAGTGGATGTCGGTGTTTCTTTAAAGGCCATGTGACACCCTAAAAAACCAAAAAACTGGTGACTTGTCATTTATCTGCTCCGCAACCCAAATTTACATTTTTGTAACGCAGAATATTTAATGATACATTTTAATCCTTTCTGGGCAATTATCGGCCTCCTCCTCCCTCTGCTCAATGAGCGTTTTATAAGCTTGAGCATGTGCAGTTTGGAGGCAGCAGATGTAAACGCAGTCAAGTCATGGTGTGATGTCCGAGTTGTCCACAGTCCTAAATTATAATGCATAGAGGAGGGCCACTTACTCTTCCCAGAATGGGCAATTAATTATTATAAAGGAGGCCATGAACACGGAATGTAACGTCATTGCATGTTGCCCTCAGACATCAATGCGTGTGGCGCATCCCGGGACATTTCCTGTGATTGTATGCCCGTGACATGTGTGCATCTCGGCGCCAAGTCATTGCATTGTTATCACATGTAATGTCAATGGTGATCCCGGTGGATATGCCCGCAGCATGCGTCCCTATGACATCAATCACACTGCGAGCTTCTAGGCTGCAATGAAGTCACAGGGGCGCTGTGATGCGTCAAGATTTGGACCAATACTATGGTACTTACAAACAAGATCATAGTATGTATATTTATATACACACACTATATATATATAGGCATCTCCCGTACGGAGTGTATACTGGATTAAATAATTGGCAATGGGTTAGAAAGGATTTGTTACTTATAAAAAGGGGAAGCCTTTGATATGTATCTAAACGTATGAGATCCAGATGTTGGTGACATGACATGAATTCTACATGAAACTGACGGTTTAATTCTCCATTGTTAGAACGTATCCGATGTTTAGTTAAATAGTTGTCAGAAATTCCACATGAGATGATTAATTTTTCATGGACACTAAAAACTGGAAAAACACGGATTTCTTCCCCCTGAACATTAGTCCCGGCTTAATCTGAGGTTCACACTGCAACGCGACAAAATGCATTGGCGGTGTGCGTGTTTCTGTGCATGTGAGATTTACAGGGATGATTTCCATAAAAGTTCTTATCGTTTAAAAATGGTGCTAATTTGTGCCCCAACCAATCATCATCTATTTAACATTTGAAAACTAACATCTGATTGGTTTGGGCAACAACCCATTTTTCAAGATATCAGGCTCATTATCCGAGCGACGCGATCCGCTCTGGGTAAATGTCCCGATGAACGGTGTCTATATCGCATTTGTGCATGGTCGATAATCCACTAAACAACAACGCAAACGCGACCTTGAACTCGGTGTGTCGATGCGCAATGTCCTTTTAAGTAAAGGTGCATCCGCCACTAAAATGGAGCTGAAAGTCATCTAACCAGTCAGCGAACTGTGTGTCCTGTGGGTTTTCCGCCGTGTCCGATCATTCCTTTCGTGGTCGATTCGGATGAAACGGTCATCAGACATGGCTGAAAACCCATGAGATTATTTCGAACAGAAATACTGCTGTTGTTACCAGCCTTTAGCTCCTAACACCGTGTAATTCTACACCAAAATATAGTTAAAATTGGGGAGTCATATATGAAGGCTTGTGCTTTGGAAGCTGGCGTATGTGGATTTCTTGTATCTGTCCTGGTATTACAATATTGATTTTATTGCAGGAATAAATCTTTCCATTGGTGGTTACTTGAAGGTCTGGATCTGTGAATAGGGCCCTGATTCTAATTAATATTGCATTTGTGCGAGAATAAATCTAAATTAGTTTTTTTTTGACTTTAGTTACCCTTAAGTAATGGCTGCCACAGTATGGATAGTAGATAGCTAGGTTTTGTATCCCTGGGTCTGTTGAGGGGGTATGTCTTTTTTTGTGTTACAAACCATAAAACTATATTTATTGAGATAAATCTAATTCGTTTTTTTTACTTTAGTTACCCGTTAAGTATGTGCTTCCACATCTAATGGATAAGTACATCATAGGGTGTTGTTTCCTGGGTCTGGTTTAGGGTATGTCTTTTTTGTGTTTACACCATAAAACTATATTTTTATTGAGGATCAACTCTAATTCCAGTTTTTTTTACTTTAGTTAACCCTTTAAATGCTTGCCCAGTGGAATGGATGTAGATCATAGTTTGTGTAACCTGGTCTGGTTGCAGGTGTATGTCTTTTTTGTGTTTTACAACCATAAAACTATTATTATTAGTAATGAAATAATCTAAATTCGTTTTTTTTTACTTTAGTTGCCCTTTAAGTATGGCTGCCACACACCCACAAACGTCATGGATAAGTAGATTAAGTAGGTTTGTGTTCCTGGGTCCCTGGTTAGGGTGTATGTCTATTTTGGTGTTTTACAAACACCATAACACATATTAATTGAGGAATAAATCTAAATTAGTTTTTTTTACTTTAGTTACCCTTTAACTATGGCTTCCATGGGAATTGAAAGGTAGGTTCAGTAGTGTGGTACCACCGGTGTCTGTGTGGGGGGTTGGGGTAATTTTTTTTTTTTTTTTTTTTTTTTTTTTTACCGTTTTTATGACATGAATATCCACATTTGAGGATTGCACCATTATAGTCCCCTATGGGAAAAAATGTCCGAAATTCCGCCATATAAACGCCGTAACGCTTGCGTGGTAATAATAAAACGGAAGAAGATAAGAAGAATAGAAGAACAGTAATTGGGCTTTTTCAAGCCAAATTAATAATTTGTGGATTAGTTTATTCGTATTACAACATGATCCGTAATTCTACATTTACTTTCTAATACAATTATTTCAATTCCCTTTGCTCTGCCCTTGACGGTCATTAGTGAGGCAATTGCTTGTCATCATTGGGTGTTTTTGAGGTGCACCTAGGCCCTCAGCCATTCCAACTATGTGTTTTGGGGGCCCAGTTTACGCCCTGTCCGCCCCCTGTTGTAACCCCTCCCTGAATGCTTCCCCTTTTTTGACTGTCCCTTAAAGTTATTCTCACCACTGTGTTGGTGATTGTAAACATGTTCAGATAAAGGAAAGACTTTCATGGTAATTCCCGTGTTCCAGTGTTACCCTTGACACATTATTATACTAAGGAGGCAGGGAAGCAAACGGCCTCCTGTATAGAGGACCTTTGGTACTTTCTGTAGGATTAATTAATTAAAAAATTTATTTTTATCATAGAAATTGGTCCCAGGGGCAAATTAACAGTAGATTATCATTGGTATGTGGGCCTTCAATGCCCTGCCATTTATCAAGTCCGCCATTATCAAGGTCCGCCATTTATCAAGTCGCCATTTATCAAGGTCCGCCATGTATCAAGGTCTGCCACTTATCAAGGTCGGCCATTTATCAGTCCGCCATTTATCAAGGTCCGCCATTTATCAGGTCCGCATTTATTCAAGGTCTCGCCCTTTATCCAGGTATGTGCCATTTATTACTTTATAAAAGATGTCTCCACCCATACTTAACGTACCGCTCCTGATGTTTCGGTGACAGTGGCCAATGATACTGTGGTTATATATTGCCAGGTTTAAAAGGGCAGTCCCCTCAAACCAAAAATGTATAGTTTTTAACCAGGACCCCCCCCCAAACCTAAGTTTCCACCTGACGCGCCTAAACTTCCTTACAATAAGTGACCCCTGGCTGGCAATATTTATCTTCCTCTGCTGCTGTTGACAGTCCCACAGCTACGTCACAGTTATTACCTAAGCGATAATGCCCCCTTATAATAAGGTAAATGTAAGTCACAACGCATGGCCAACAGACGCTACTGTAGCTACTTCCAGCCCTTGTGTCTGTGACAATAACAGCATGGCCCTTAAATTACGACACTTTCGAAGAAGCACGAGACCTGTTGAGCCACGGAGAGGCCTTATTCCTTGTAGGGAATTTATGGTCCTCGGGTGAAATGTATTGGGGGGGAATCCTGGTTAAAATATACATTTTGTTGAGAAGGGTTGAGATCCCATTAAAAGACATGGCTTACCCTCAAATTAAAATGATATATAGGTAAATTACCCCCAAACCCAACTTGAATTAATAGTTAGAAAGCTGAACAGACGTAGATCTAACCTGTTATACACAAATGATGTTTCTCCCCCCACTGCCTTCTGTCTTCTCTTCAAGCTCTCTAAGCTTTTTGACAAGCTCCGCACATGCTCGGAGATAACGTTCATTCATTGGCTTGCTGTAATCTGTTACAGTCCATCATTGACAGCCCCCTACTGAAAGAAACACGAAGCAGAAAGACGGTAACAGCAACATTTTTTGGCACTTTGTAATTACTTTGCACTAACCCTTGTATGTAACATGTGTTTTCCTTATGTATTTAATCAACTTTAAAAGCCCAATTGAAGTTATTTGCGCTATATAAAGCCACAATAATAATAAATCCTAATTAACATCTGTTAGACTTTACATCTCCAGAATTTCTAACTATGTATGTGGAGCTAGAGGGGTAATTTCATCAAATACCAGTTTCCTATGGGGTTAACTGCCGTTTAATAACTGTTGATTCTCCATTTAACCCTCTGCTCATCCCCTGATTCATGTTTTGCTTCTCAGTATCCTGTCCTGCTTGTCACTTGATTTCAGTTAGCAGTTGAGACCTCTGGTAGGGATCATGCCTTGCTCTGTCTTGGCTCCGTGTTACTACTACTACTCCGTGTTTCCACTTTGTCTGTTTGTCTGTCTTCCTGACCTTTTCAGTACATTCCTTAACCGCAGGGGTGGGGTGTGTTTGGTAGGCGAAGGTGCCTCAGTGGTTTACCGTGTGACTCTATTCCTTATAATTTACAGTAGGGGATAAATTAGCTCCCTTTATAATCCATGAT
This sequence comes from Hymenochirus boettgeri, assembly GCA_019447015.1. Classification (NCBI taxonomy): domain Eukaryota; kingdom Metazoa; phylum Chordata; class Amphibia; order Anura; family Pipidae; genus Hymenochirus; species Hymenochirus boettgeri. The sequence goes on from JAACNH010005684.1 coordinate 6,039, forward strand.
TGCCACGCCAGAGTTCCCTGACGCTGTATAAAACACAGTCTGTTGTCCTTGTACCTTTAGACACAGAACTCCTCAGTGACTTCTAATATCCTTAATAAGTTTACGTAGGGATACATTATCCCTTATAATACATAGTGGTACCCAGAGTTCCCTTATAACTCCGTCTGTGTCCTTGTACCTTTATATGACACATAACTCCTCAGTGACTTCTAATATCCTTATCATTTACAGTAGGGATACATGATCCCTTATATACTGATGGTACCCAATTTCCCTGACCTCTATAACACGTCTGTGTCCTCCTGTACCTTTAGATAACAACAGACTTCCTCAGTGACATCTCATATCCTTATAATTTACGGAGGGGAGTACATTATCCCTTATAATACATGAGTGGTACCCGAGTTCCCTGTTATAACTCAGTCGTGTCCTTGTACCTTTATATAGACACCGAACTCCTCAGTGAATTCTACTATCCTTAATATTTACCGTAGGGATACATTATCCCTTATACTACATGATGGTACCAGAGTTCCCTGACCTCTATAACACGTCTGTGTCCTTGTACCTTTATATAGACCAGAACTCCTCCTGACATCTCATATCCTTTCATAAGTTACAGTAGGGTCTACATTATCCCTTATATAATGGATTTGTCCCAGTCCCTGACCTCTATAACACAGTCTGTGTCCTTGTACCCTTTTAATAGCCAGAAATCCTCAGTGACTTCGAATATCCTTATTATACAGTAGGGGATACATTATCCCTTATACTACATGAGTGTTACCCAGAGTTCCCTGTTAACTCAGTCGGTGTCCTTGGTACCTTTATATAGACACGAACTCCTCAGTGAACATTCTAATATCCGTATATTTACCAGTAGGGTATATATATTAGCCCTTATATACATGAGTGGTCACCCAGAGTTCCCTGAACCTCTTAAACAACACAGTCTGTCCCCTTGTCCCTTTATATAGACACGATAACTCCTCAGTGAACTTCGAATATCCTTTATTATTAAACAGTAGGGATACCTTATCCCTTATAATACATGAGTGTAACCCAGAGTTCCCTTATAACTCTCAGTTTGTGTCCTTGTACCTTTATATAGACAGAGAACTCTGTCCTTGTACCTTTAATATAGACACCGAACTCCTCGTGACTCTAATATCCTTATAATTTACAGAGGGATATCATTTACCCTTTCATACATGATTGGTACCCACATTCCCTGACCTCTATAACACAGTCCGTGGTCCTTGTACCTTATATAGACCCAGACTCCTCATTGACTTCTTCTAATATCCTTATAATTTACAGTAGGGAGACATTATCCCTTATATCATGAGTTGTACCCAGAGTTCCCTGACCCTCTATAACACAGCCTGTGTCCTTTACCTTTATATAGACACGAACTCCTCAGTGACTTCTAATATCCTATTAATTTACATTAGGGAAATTATCCCTTATAACATGATGGTCCCCCATAGTTCCCTGACCGTTATAACACAGTCTGTGTACTTTGTACTTTATATAGACACAGAACTACCTCAGTGACTTCAATATCCTTAAATTTACAGTAGGGGATCAATTATCCCTTATACATGAGTGGTACCACAGAGTCCACCTCTAAACAGGTCTGTTCCTTGTACCTCTATAACACAGGACTCCGTCGTGATAACATACTATCATCCCGTAGAATTCCCCTTAACCAAACATGAGTAAGGTACCCAGAGTTCCCTGTTAAACTCCAAGGCTCTGTGTCCTTGTACCTTTATATGGAACCAGAATCCTCAGTGACTGTCTAAATCCTTATAATTTACAGTAGGGATAATTACCTTAATAAAGTACCCAATCTGTAACGTCAGTCCAGTCGTTCTCCTATCGTCTGTTCTTATACAAGAATAGAACATCAACTCATGTACTTCTAATATCCAACTTTATAATTACAGTAGGGATACATTCTATCGCCGTAATTCAATAATGATGTGTACCCAAGTTCCCTGCTCATAACTCATCTGTGTCACTTGATACTTTATAATAAGACAACAGAAACTCCTCAAGTGACATCATCATATATCTTATAATTTACATTAGCGGGATACTTGATCCCTTATAATATGATTGGTACCCAGAGTTCCCTGTATACTCAGTCTGTGTCCTTGTACCTTTAATAAGACACAGAACTCCTCAGTGACTTTAAGATCCTTATTAATTTACCAAGGTTTCAAAAACAAGGGGGAACTAACTTTACCCTTATAATACAATGAGTGTTACCAGCCCGTCTTCCCTGACCTTCACTGGAGGACGCTGAACAGTCTGTGTCCATCAACTGTACCTTTATATAGACACAGATCACTCTAGTGACTCTCATATCCTTTAGCTTTACAGTAGGGGATATGCTATCCCGTAATACATGAGTGGTCCCCGAGTGTCCCCTGTATAACTCCAGTTGATTCCGTGTTACCTTATACAACACAGTAACTCCCTCAGTGACTCTTCTGAATATCCTTTAATTTGACAGTAGGGAATACATAGTCCCTTATATAAGATGAGTGGTACCCAGAGTTCCGTATAACTCAGTTCTGTCCTTGTACCTTTATATATGACACAGAACTACTCAGTGACTTCTAATATCCTTATAATTTACAGAGGGGTATGTCCCTTATAAACATGAGTTTGGTACCCGAGTTCCCTGTCCTAATCACGTCTGTGTCTTGTACCTTTATATAACACAGAAAACTAACTCAGTGACTTCGAACTAGCCGTATATTATTTACAGTAGGGGCTACATTACCCTTATAATACATGAGTGGTACCCAGAGTTCCCTTTCTGTGTAACTCTTTATATGGAAACAGAATAATTTACAGTATTCTATTATATAATTACATTATTGGAATAGAAGGCAAGCTAGCACAGGTTAGTTTAGTACAACCACCCATACAACTACTTTAGACTCAGTTGACACGGTAATTAAGGGCGACGTTTAAAGCTCAGACCAGAGTAACTGGTTGGCTGGTTTTCTTTATGGCTCATGGGAAAGTTGTGACATAACATTTGGTCTGTTATTTCCTGTGTAGTTGCACTTGAGCTTTATCTTGCTGTAGGCAATAGTTTTGATGGACAGCTAAATTCCTCCAGACTAAGTTCCAGCCATTAACCACCTCCAAAAATCTACAGACCCGCCCTGAAGTAAGTCCAGGTACATTTTTTGTCCCCATGTAGATCATATGACTAATACAATGTAACACAGTTCCTGCGTCTGGAAGTACAAGGCGAATGCACAACGTGCGCACGTCTCCTGATTTGGAGTTAGTCACGCTAACCGATGTTACATCGGTTTAGACGTGACTTTAATCCTGTCCTTGCGGCGGCTGCGTGGATAACGCGAACAGTTAACAGCGCAGCTGCCGCAAGCGATTTTATACCGAAAATCGCATTTTATTGCGCACTTTCAACGCCAGCTAACATGCTGGCGTTAAAAATGCCGGACATAAGAAAATCCCAGGTAGCGATCTGTTCCGAGCGCCGCTATCGGCATATAACATCGCCGGCGCTCGGTCTTCTCCCCTGTATAGGTGTGTGGCGTTCAACTGTGGGCCCATATTTTAAAAGATTGTTAACAATCGTAAATTTCCGATCGTTTTGTAAACATAGAAATTAGCGATAATATTTAATCCGATAACGATCAAAATTAGGATCCCCATAGAATACCCATGCGTAGTTTACTAACACACAGTTTTCTACAACAACTTCGAGGAAAATGCACACATTGTTGGCCGTTCACATTAACGAATAAGCCGGTATCTCTAAATTGCAAATACGTGCTTTATAAATATGGCCCTGTGAGTCCTACCAGGGTTTAACCATAACCTCTACAGCGTCCCATGTACAAACCAGATGTGTATAGATGGCCGGGGATCACACACAGTAACACAATGTTTCTATTATCACACACAACCAAGTCTCTACATCTACTTACAATATAACACCAATTTTGTAGGGCATCTATGCAAAGGTATAGCTTGCATTGAAGCAGATGGGCGTAGTGTCTGGTGTAATACTTAGTATTATAGGTAACCTAATATTGGAAGGACAAGTAATGTCCATAAAGGTGCAACCTCATGATAAATATAAATCTAATATGTACTACACAAAGATGTTTACACCAGGGAACTACAAGGGAACCTGTTTTTCTGTGTTCCGTGCCAGCAGAACTATTGCTGCAATCATGTTCATTTCTGTTCTTAACCTCATTGAAGTGTTAGCCTGGTTATACCTCTGGCATGTTCCAAGATAACAAGTCAATCCAAGTTCCTTCACGCTACTTACTAACCAATCACATACTGGGTATCAGTATACTTGGTAGGTCCTGTCAGGAGAACTTTTCCTGGTCAACTAGGTCAACTCCAGGTGGTTCCCACGTGGTTCCAATCAAAACAGAACTGACAAAGGATAAGTTCTTTATTCAATTAGACAATTGACTCATAGAACTGTGTTCTTGAAGAGCCTTTCTAATCTCATGTGTCTCATCATGATGACTTGTCCTATATGAATTTTACTAGTATGCTCTGCTATGTTCTGGATGCCATGTAAATTAGCAATTTAGAACTGTACTGCGTTACTGAGGCTGGGCATGCTCAATAAAGGCAGACAGGGGATTAACATTCAGTCATTGGCTTGCGATTGTGCACTGCCAAATCCATAACTGACAGTTGTAACGGAAAACCGGAAGCAGAACCAGGGGAAAACAGGACATTGTGGCAGGATTTAGGTTAGACTTATATACTCACATTTCAATCTTAAAATTAGGTGTTTTGGGGGGGATTTACATGTATGTAAGTTTTATAAAGTTGAAGGCTGTGACCATACCTATTTTAAGTTCTTACATAGTTCAGAAGTAACATTTCCACTTTATGTAATAGTAATTTGCTTCTGGTATGTCATTTACTCTGTAGAAGATAGTCCCAAACTTCCATGTGGTGGAGCTCCCCTAACCCAGCCATTAATTGTAATTTTTTTTCTTGGTATTAACAGACAATAATCATATTCTTTGAACAAACACCCTTTCCCTTAAAAGAACCACCGAGTGAGACACTAAACCACTGGTCACTCTGATAGTTCTAGTCTAGGGTTCTGAAATGCTGATTGAAGCCCCTTTTGGTGTATGTTTTATAGGGCTTCAATCAGCATCGTTAAATTCCCAAATGGCTCATTCCACATGCCTACCCCAAAGTGTTGTTTCTTTATGAACCCTAAGATGGGTAAAAAACGACCAACGACGGATCCCAAACAATGCAGGTGATTAATGCCCAAATCGGCTTTTTCACCAGTTGTTTGACGCCCCGTCACAACCATATGTGTGTAAGAGCTTAACTCTTATCGCCCCCCAGTTTTATTATTTAATCCTTATTAAATCCATTCTCTCTGGACTATGAGTATTTTCTGAGTGGAATCCTGTAGGCCTAATAGCTGGGTCCCCTATTGGGAGCAGAATGATTTTGAATGAAATCAGTTAAATATTTTTTCATGCCACTAACTTTTATATAATAGCCAGTTTTTTATTTCTTTTATAAATCGCCATTTATTGGCAAAAGTATTACTTTTATAATAGGGCCATTATGGGTTTGTCGCATTAAAAGATCAACTGGCATTCAGGCTTTCTAACTTGAATGAATCGTCTTTGATCTCGGTTGCTTCCTGGGAGTTAGTAAAACTTCTGGACGAGTTGTGAGATCAGTTCAGGAGCCCCCCCATGTGTACTTTTAATTTTAGGACTTCTAAACGAACAAGGTGCCTTCTTGAATTTTATACAAAGAAACTCCTGGTGCCAATTTCAGCAAAAACAAATTCTAAACCACACATGCGCACTAAATGTTATTACCATTAAACTGGTTTGGAATCTTCCACATGCTGTCCATTTAATCTTCCATTCTTCCATGAGAGGGGGTCCTGATGGCCAAAGACAACGGCCCTAAATTAAGAGTTAAACGTTGGAGTACCTACATCCAAAGGATTGACGCTTGGTCGTAATTGGTCCATTATAATATCCTCTCTGTTAACATCCCTTAGTTACTAAGTCGTTATCGGGTCCTTCACAAGGGCCACATCTAGTAACATCTTTGGGCAGCGTAGTTTACGACTGAAAGCTTTGCTGTTCCTTGTAGAAGTTTTTTAAAAGAGTAGAATATCACTATGGATGTAAGTGGACAGCAGGTGGCCAGTGGTTAGCACTGATTCCTTGCAATGCAAAAACGTAAAGTCCTGAGTTTCGATTCCACCTTTGGACCATCTGCAAGGAGGTTTGTATTTCTCTCCGTGCTTGCGTGGGTTTTCTCCGGGAACTCCCGGTTTCCACCACCCACCACACATAAGAACATACTTGATAGGTTGTATATGTACATAACAGTGATTAGATTGTAAGCTCTTTGGGGCAAGGCCAGATGTGAATGTAGACATGTCATTGTAAAGCACCAACGGAAGATTGTTTGGCGGCTATATACATTTACAAATAATTGTATATCAGCTATCCTTGGTTTATATTGGTAAACGCAGGTGTTTCTGCTGCATCCTTGACTTTTTTTCTCAGGAATGATGGAAACCTGTTGTAAATTATGTATTATATTTATTTATATCACTATAGATTAGTACCAGTGTTTACTGGGCTTCTTCTGATAGGTAACTCCTCATCCATACCATCTACTAAGCAGCTTTTTCAAGAATATATTGCCCAGCTTGTTTTGGCATCACAACATTCCCCAAAAGTCTACAAATTTCCAAATTGCAAATGCATCAGACTCATGACCTACAAATTGAAGCACCTAGGGGGATTGGTTCTTGCCATTGTTGATTGGTGAATGAGCATGTTTTCATGCCTATCCATGTGAAATCATCCAGTGGTAAGAAGTCACCATCAGCCATCACAGACACCGGATGTGGCTATTGAATAGACAAGGAAGCAAAATGGGCAGCATACTTTTTACAACACTGCTAGGAAGGCTCCTATTCTTCACTTTTCTGTACTTCTTGACTTTGCTTTGCTTGGCAGTAGAACCATATGGAGCATGGGGCCACAGTGGGTTCAATTTTAGTTTTGGGGGTGACATGCCCTTTAAAATAGAAAAAAAACTGGTTGATGCCAGTTCCTGCTCCCAAGCCCCAATGATTTTTTATTACTGGTGTATTAGTAATAGATATTGTAAATAATAAGTAGGAATAATATGTGATTATGATCACTGATTATTACTTAGACTAATTCAAAACTGATTAACGTACTAATTCATCCTTACGATGAATGGAACCAAGCATATTAGACAATAGCCTCAACCATGACAGCAGGAAACACCTTGAATTAAAGCCAGTAATCAGTTGTCTTACCTCTCATTTTTATAGGAGTGCTGGAATTTACCTAAATAATATATGGTTTTGCTTAATATACGTAGCATTTCTAATCACAACAGGTCTGGTCAACGACCAGTCTAGTACTGCTGCCATGCTCAGTCCTTAGATATGGCAGAATGTTAGTTTGGTCAACACCCATTAATACTCTCTAGCCACAGTACTTATTGAGGACAGATAAAGCAAGAAGGCCTTGGACTGAGGTAAGGGAGGTGTGGGCCTTGCACTGCACAAACACAAATACTTTATCTCAGTTCTTAACAGGCTTCCTAATTACTATCAATACGATTTACGAAATGGATTTGAGAGACTTATTGATGTGTTTTAGGGGGGTTAGTTTTAGGATTCTTGGAGTTAAGAAAAGGGCTTAGTTTCCTGTTAAGGATAATTAGTGTCGCTTCTTCTGACCTTCTGATGTTAAGTCTGGCCCTACCCTATCCATGAGCAATCCTTATCAAGGCCCTCTGCTGACGGCTGACAGTCACAATCAATGCATTGACAGCTCTTTCCTTTGCCAGAAAGGGACCAGAATGGGGGAATACAGATCATGAAATATCTGTTACACAATGCAATGATAAAGTGTTTTAACAAATAGCAAGGGGTTGGGGACAGGTAAAGGACAAGTGACTCAGCTTTTTTGTTTTAAGGGTGGGCAATGCCCTTTTAAAATCTCACTGAGCACTGCAGATAGGTCATCTTGGCTAATAGCAGAATGAAACCTATAGTATTACCAATATCTGCGAATTCTGCTGAGAAGCACAAACTAACAATACAATAGCTAGGATATTTAGATTCCAGTCAGGGTCATTTATATTTAACTTTACCTTTAATAGTCTCAGCCTATGAACGTTTCCAGGACTTTCTGGTACTCTTCTAAGCAGCTATCATTTAATGGTGCTCATTTTTGCCCTCAACCAATCAATCTTATTTACATTTGAATGCTAAACACTGATTGTTGGTGGGGCAAAGATTAGCACCATTTAAATAAGACTTTATTGATCTCCCTGGATAGAGTCACACATAAGGATGAGTCATTACTCAGCCAAAGCTTTTGTTTTTATTTTCCATTAAATGTTATTAATAATTAAAAAAAGGACATAGTTAAAACTTCACGGGGAAAAAAAAAGACAGATTTAAATTTATTTAAGTGCAAGAAAGTAATGAATTTAGATATTACGGTTGGTAGAGGGGAACAGGGTTAACTCGACCCTTCTTTGCACCCTAACCTCCTCGCTATTTTCTAAAACTTTTTACATGCATTTTAAACAAATATTATTAGTGGCTTTGTCCCTGTTTTTTCACTTCTGACAGAGGTTTGCCGCCTCCTTCCCTCTGCATCAATGAGCTGTGTAGAACTGAGCATGTGCAGGAGGAATGGCAGCCCAGGGGAAACACAGTCATCCTTGGTTGTGGATTGTCATTTTGTCACAGCCTTGTTGACTGCAGGGAGGAGGAAAGGAGCCATCTTATTATGCCGAATGGGGGAAAATTAATTATCCTTAAATATTCTGGTTAGTAATGCCATACCCCCCTAAAATTTCTGGAATGCGGCACCATGACGGGGCACAGGTATTGAATGTCAATAGTTCTGCTCCCAGGAATACCAGCCCAACTGCTACAACTCCCCACGCAGCTGGGACTTCCAACGTCCGCGTCCTCCAACACGTGTCTGCCCGGAGAAGAAAACCTTGAATGGTTATACATCTAATATAGATAGTCTGCATATATGGTTGGACACATGGCCCTACCTTGCTTAATATCATCACTAGCAGGTATCCAATAAAATGTTCGTAGTGTTTAAATGGTTCTAACTTTTGCCCACCAATCAATGTTAGCTTTCAAATGTATATAACATCTGATTGGTTTGGGCAAAAATTAGCACCATTTTAAACGATAAGAACTTTATTGAATCTCCCTGTAGGTCTAGTTAAGCATCAGAAACTGTTAGCATTCTGTTAAAGAGAAAGTTCTCCCACCCAAAACATATATTCTCGTCCACTTACAGCCACAAAAACTATGAATAAAACAATCTCCTCGACTTTCTATGTATCCATATCAAAGATCTATGCAGTAAAATCGTTTACAGTACGGAATCCTTGTATTATTGCGCCCCCTCCCCTAGCTCTGTACCTCAGACAGCTCAGTATGTTTCATCTATGGTTGGTGGATTCAGATATGTATGGAATAGCAATCAGACACAATAGCAAACAACCCACATTGCTCTGCCACAATCTACCCTATTCACAGGACAAGGTCTGGAAAATCCTAGGATTGGCCCAAAAATTGCACTGGACACGGGAGTAAACATTATTATATTATGATTTTTATCGCCCATCTTCCGTGCCTTACAATACATGATACATTAATCAGGACCCTGCCTGAAGAGCTTACAATCTAACACATTATGTGACACATACCACCTATCAGGATGTCTTTATGACTTGTGGGGGAAAACGCTGAGTGCCGAGATAGGAACCCACGCACAAAGCACGGAGGAAGAACAGTACAAACTCCTGCAGATGTGTCCAGAGGGTGGAATCGACTAGGACCGCCAGTGCTGCAAGTAACAGGTTGCTAACCACATGAGGCACCGTCTGCCTTATTAATATACCAACCTTGTGCAAATAAAAATACTGAAATTATCGTATGTAAATACATGGAATAGATCTAACTATTAATGGGGTATATTTTGGGTAAATTATATTAAAATAATATCTAAATATCAAAATCTATAAAACTTATAAACAGATATGCCAATTTATAAACAATTTCTGATCATTTTTCTAATTAACACCAAGAAACTATTAAAAAAAACAGAATACCTAAAAGTTAGAATTGTAAACATTATCTATAACCTGCCCTTACACCTTACTATACGTAACAGATTGTTTAAAACTAACAGATTGTTAAAACCAGAATAGGCAATTGACTCATTGGTTGCAGTTTTACTTAATCACCGACTTATTGCCCTCTTAGTGGATTTTTACGGCTCCTGGACAAAATTATTTCAACGTGCTTTTTTCCCATCACTTTGAAGAGTCAAGAACCTTTTATTTTATCCACTGTAAAATTGAGTTCTGCAGAGAGTGTTTTATCACAATGGCTAAAAGATGTGTTATATGTTAAATTGCAAATCACGCTTTCTGTTATAGTTCTCAATGTACGCAGAACATGAAGGATATATTCTTCTTATCATGTAAATTCTCGTATAAGAATTATTCTCACTACAGATTAATTTGAATGGTCTCTCCAACCCCAGAAGAAGTCTTATAATCTCCCCAAAACCCTATCTGTAAAGTTAGCCATAGGAGTTGTTAATGTACATTTACACTTTTATTATGTTTTGCTTTTCATATACAATTAATAGTATTCTCTTGTTTACTTTATGGATAATATGAGGAGCTTGGATTTTCCTTATTCAGTACTTGGGTGTAGAAATGGCACAGGACTCCTAAAATCTTGTTCATTAACCTTACTCTGATGTGTTTGTGGTAGCTGCATGAAGTGAATAGAGTACTGTGGTTTTTTTCTCCAGCTCATCCCTCAGTCCCCCAGCCTCCTGCCCAGATTCTGACTGTCTGTGAGGGAAAGCATGCGTCATAATCAAATGATAAAATATATAAAATACTCCATGTATAGAAAGAAAAAAAGGAAAATTGGACTCATGCAAAGTTCAACTTTATAGTACATAACTATAGATCATCTAAAAATGGTTAACAAAATGCCAGGAGTCCCCATTCCAATCAGTATCACATCAGAACACTAAATTAGCCATACATCAATTAGTAAGTGCTTCAAAGCTAGAATTACTATTATCAGTCATCAGTTCTGTGCACGGAACAAGCAGGGAATCAGACTATAGAAGTATTTAGGACATTATAAAAGCACACTAGCGTCCATCCAGTCAAACATTATACTCTACCCAATGGTCTGCTACTAACAGTTACATAGTAACATAGTATTGGAGGGTTAAATAAAATACCTTATCCCATAATTCTGTTTAACAGATACATAGTAACATAGTATTGGAAGTTATATAAGACTAACGTCCATCTAGTCCACCCTTTAACCCTACCATAATATCTGTATACAGTTACATAGTACCATAGTATTGGAGGTGAATAAAGATCTACGTCCATTTAGTCCAACCTTTATACACCCACCCATACAGTCTGTATAACAGTTACATCGAACATAGTATTGGAGGTTGTATAAAGACTACGTCCATCCGTCCATCCAGTCCTAACGCCATCTACTAGCAATATCCGCACTATTCCCTCCTTTAAAACTGTTTGATCCCAGGAAAACCCACCACATTTTATGAAGGGGAAAAAAATTCCTTCTGATCCAAGTGGCAATGGTAAATTTCCCTGGATCACTCACTTTATGTGTATCTACCAGTAACTTGTAACATCCTTGTTTGTAGAAAACTCATCCAGCTTTTTATTAAACTGACCAAGAAACCTTGCCATAACAACATCCACTGGAAGACAGTTCCCTAGCTTTACTGTTCTACAGTGACAACCCTTTCCCAACTCTACTTGATGTATCTACCAAGTAACTTGTACATTCCTTTGTTTGCAGAAACGTCATCCAGCTTTGTTATTAATAACTATCCTGAACCTGCCCCTACAACGTCCCCTGGAAGACAGTTCCATAGCTTTAACCGTTCTCACAGTTGACACAACCCTTCCCACGCTAACTTCTGTATCAATACCAGTAACTTGTAACATTCCTTGTTTGTAGAAACTCATCAGCTTTTTATTAAACTGACCAATGACCTGCCGTAACATCTTCCACGCGAATACCGTTCCATACTTTACCGTTCTCACAGTGACCCAACCTTTCCCAACTCTACTTTTGTATCAATACCATAACTTGTAACATTCTTGTTGTAGAAAACTCATCCAGCTTTTTATAAACCGGGACCAATGACCTGCCATAACAACTTCCACTGAAGACCGTTCCTAGCTTTAACCGTTCTCACCGTGACAAACCCTTTCCTCCTTCCCAACTCTACTGTTATGTATCAATAACCGTAACTTGTTAACATCCTTGTTTGTAGAAACTCATCCAGCTTTTTATTAAACCGAACCATTGACTGCCATACAATATCCACTGGAAGACGTTTCCATATTTTTACGCATTCCTCAACGTGCCAAACCTTTCCAACTCTACTTTATGTATCAATACAGTCCCTTTAACATTCCTTGTTTGCAGAAACTTATCAGCTTTCATTAAACTATCCCAATAACCCTGCCATAACAACGTCCACTTGAAGACATTCCATAGCTTACCTTTCTCACACTTGTGAAAAACCCTTTCCTCCATACTTGACTAAACTTCTTTCTTCAAGTCTTATGGGATTGTCTGCATGTCCTCTGACATGTTTCATTGGTGAACAAGGCCTCAGAAGTTTGTGTATGGCCCGTTAATGTATGTATACACAGCAATCATAGCCCATAAAGTCTGTCTTCACATTCAAGTTCCCCCCAATCCCCTTATTAATTTAGTTGCCCTTTTCGAACCCTTACCATTTCCAAGATGTCTTCTTGAACACAGGTTCCCAAAAACTGCACGCATCTCCAATTAACCTGCTGTAATATGAGAGTGCCGCAATTAGTGTGGTGAAGGTGGGAACCCGTCTTCTTCTTTTTTCTTCTTCCTATATGATATGTATTTTGGAGAGACTCATATTACTAGATGTATGCACATATGATTCATTATTATTATTATCATTATTATTATATGATTTATATAAGCGTCTAACATCCTTCCATGGGCTTTTACACCTTAACAATGAATAGTCATATCTGATATTCAGGGTAAATACAATGGTCTACAAAGTCTCAATATGACATACACCATGTAATACATAATATAAGTAACACAGTGATGATTTACTTACAGCAATACCGTGGATACCATAGGAAAGGTAGGTCTCCTAAAAATGGAACTGTCCAGCCCAATAATAAGGCCTAGATATTCAGAGTGGTAGGTCTCCTACTAATGGAGCTGTCCAGCCCAATAATAAGGCCTACAGATTCAGAGTGGCAGGTCTCCTACAAATGGAGCTGTCCAGCCCAATAATAAGGCCTACAG
>JAACNH010005685.1:0-19536 GCA_019447015.1 Hymenochirus boettgeri
TATAGAGAATCCTAGTCCTTATAGCAGGGACTGTAATAATATGAAGGTATAAATGAGGAATATTCACTCTGTATACACTATAGAGAATCCTAGTCCTTATAGCGGGGACTATAATAATATGAATGGTATAAATGAGGAATATTCACTCTGTATACACTATAGAGAATCCTAGTCCTTATAGCAGGGACTGTAATAATATGAAGGGTTTTAATAAATGAAGGAATATTCACTCTGTATTCACTATAGAAATCCTATTCCCTTATAGCATAGTGAGACTGAATAATACAGAGGGTATAATGAGGAATATTCACTTCGTATACACTATAGAGAATCCTGTCCTATAGGGGGACTGTAATAATATTAAGGGTAATGAGAATAATTCACTCTGTATCACTATAGAGAATCTAAGTCCTTATAGGCGGGAACGTAATAATATGAAGGGTATAAATAGGATATTCACTCTGATACACTATAAGAATCCTAGTCCTTATAAGGGGGACTGTAATAATATGAGGGTATAAATGAGGAATATTCACTTCTGTATACACTATAGAGAATTCTAGTCCTTTAGCGGAACTGTTAATATATGAAGGGTAAAATGAGGATATTCACTCTGTATACACTATAGAGAATCCTAGTCCTTATAGCGGGGACTGTAATAATAAATAATGGTATAAATGAGGAATATTCACTCTGTATACACTATAAAGAATCCTAGTCCTTATAGCGGGGACTGTAATAATATGAAGGGTTATAAATGAGGAATATTCACTCTGTATACACTATAGAGAATCTAGTCCTTATAGCGGGGAATCGGGAATAATACTGAAGTGTAAAATGAGAAATTTCACCTGTATTACCTATAGAGATTCTATCCTTATAGCGGGGACTGAATAATATGAAGGGTATAAATGAGGAATATTCACTCTGTATACACTATAGAGAAATCAGTCCTTATAGGGGGACTGTAATAATGAAGGTGTATAAATGAGGAATATTCACTCGTATACAACTATAGAGAACCTAGTCCTTATAGGCTGGACTATAATAATATGAAGGTATAAAATGAGGAATATTCACTCTGTATACACTATAGAGAATCCTAGTCCTTATAGCGGGACTGTATAATATGAAGGGTATAAATGAGGAATATTCACTCTGTATCCACATAGAAATCTATCCTTATAGCGGGGACTAATATATGAATGGTATAAATGAGGAAATTCACTGTATACACTATAGAGAATCCTAGTCTTATAGCAGTGACTGTAATAATATGAAGGGTATAAAATGGGAATATTCACTCTGTATCACTATAGAGAATCCTAGTCCTTATAGCGGGGACTTTAATAATATGAAGGGTTATAAATGAGGAATATTCACTCTGTATACACTATAGAGAATCAGTCCTTATAGCGGGAACTGTAATAATAGAAGGGTAGAAATGAGGAATATTCACTCTGTATACACTATAGAGATCCTAGTCCTTATAGTGGGACTGTAATAATATGAAGGTATATAATGAGGAATATTCACTCTGTATACACTATAGAGAATCTAGTCCTTATAACGGGAACTGTAATAATGAAGGGTATAAATGGGAATATTCACTCTGTATACACTATAGAGAATCCTAGTCCCTTATAGTGGGACTGTAATAATATGAAGGTGTATAAATGAGGAATATTCACTCTGTATACACTATAGAGAATCTAGTCCTTATAGCGGAACTGTAATATGAAGGGTATAAATGAGAATATTCACCTGTATACACTATAGAGAATCCTCCAGTCCTTATAGCGGGGAACGTAATATGAAGGGTATAAATGAGGATATTCACTCTGTATACACTATAGAGAATCCTAGTCCTTATAGCGGGAACTGTAATATAGAAGGGGTATAAATGGGAATATTCACTCTGTATACACTATAGAGACTAGTCCTTATAGCGGGGAACTGTAATAATAGAAGGTATAATGAGGAATATTCACTCTGTATACACTATAGAGAATCCTAGTCCTTATAGTGGGACTGTAATAATATGAAGGGGTATAAATGAGATATTCACTCTGTATACCTATAGAAATCCTAGTCCTTATAGCGGGACTGTTAAAATGAAGGGTATAAATGAGGAATATCACTCTGTATACACTTAGAGAATCCTAGTCCTATAGGGAACTGTAATAATACGAAAGGGTATAATGAGGAATATTCACTCTGTATACACTATAGAGAATCCTAGTCCTTATAGCGGGGACTGTAATAATAGAAGGGTATAAATGAGAATATTCACTCTGTAAACACTATAGAGAATTCTAGTCCTTATAGCGGGAACGTTGTAATAATATCGAGGTATAATGAGGAATATTCACTCTGTATACACTATAAGAAATCCTATCCTTATAGCGGGGACTGTAATAATATGAAGGGTATAAATGAGGAATATTCACTCTGTATACACATAGAGAATCCTAGTCCTATAGCTGGGGGACTGTAATAATATAAGGGTATAAATGAGGAATATTCACTCTGTATACACTATAGAAATCCTCCCTTAGAGCTGGGACTGTATAATATGAAGTGATAAAATGAGGAATATCACTCTGTATACACTATAGAGAATCCTAGTCCTTATAGGCGGACTGTAATAATATGAAGGAATAAATGAGGAATATTCACTCTGTATCACTATAGAGAATCCTAGTCCTTATGCGGGACTGTAATAATTGAAGGGTATAAATGAGGAATATTCACTCTGTATACACTATAGAGAATCCTGTATCTATAGGGGGACTGTATAATATGAAGGGTATAAATGAGGAATATTCACTCTGTATACACTATAGAGAATCCTAGTCCTTATAGCGGGACTGTAATAATATGAAGGGTATAAATGAGAATATTCACTCTGTATACATATAGATACCTAGCCTTATAGCAGGGACTGTAATATATGAGGGTATAAATGAGATATTCACTCTGTATACACTATAGAGAATCCTAGTCTTATAGCGGGACTGTAATAATATGAAGGGTATAATGAGGAATATTCACTCTGTTACACTATAGAGAATCCTAGTCCTTATAGGCGGGACTGTAATAATATGAAGGGTATAAATGAGAATATTCACTCTGTATACACATGAGAATCCATCCTTGCGGGGATGTAAATAATATGAGGGTATAAATGAGGAATTTCACTTGTATACACTAGAGATCCTAGTCCTTTATAGCTGGGACTTAAATATGAAGGGTAAAATGAGGAAATCCTCTCGTATACACTATAGAGAATCCAGTGCCTTATAGCGGGACTGTAATAATATGAAGGTATAAATGAGGAATATTCACTCGTATACACTATAGAGAATCCTAGTCCTTATAGCGGGACTGTAATAATATGAGGGTATAAATGGAAATATTCACTCTGTAGTAACTTAGAGAATCCTAGTCCTTATAGCAGGGACTGTAATAATATGAAGTGTATAAATGAGGAATATTCACTCTGTATACACTATAGAGAATCCTATTCCTTATAGCAGGGACTGTAATAATATGAAGGTATAAATAGGAATATTCACTCTGTATCCTATAGAGAATCCTAGTCCTTATAGCAGGGACTGAAAATATGAAGGGTAATAAATGGAGGAATATTCATCTGTATACACTATAGAGAATCCTAGTCCTTATAGCAGGACTGTAAATATGAAGGGTATAAATGAGGAATATCATCTGTATCCTATAGAGAACCTAGTCCTTATAGCGGGACGTAGTAATATGAAGGGTATAATGAGGAATATATCACTCTGATACACTATAGAGAGAATCCTAGTCTATGCGGGGACTGTAATAAATGAAGGGTAAATAAATGAGGAATATTCACTCGTATACGCATAGAGAATCCTAGTCCTTCGGCAGGGACTGTAATATAAGGGTAATAAATGAGGAATACAATCCTCTGTATACCTATAGAGAATCCTAGTCCTTATAGCAGGGACTGTAATAATATGAAGGGTATAAATGAGGAATATTCACTCTGTATACACTATAGAGAATCCTAGTCCTTATAGCGGGGACTGTAATAATATGAAGGGTACAGAGTGAATATTCACTCTGTTATACACTATAGAGAATCCTAGTCCTTATAGCGGGGACTGTAATAATATGAAGGGTATAAATGAGGAATATTCCACTCTGTAATACCTATAGAGAATCCTAGTCCTTATAGCAGGGACTGTAATAATATAGAAGGGTATAATGAGGAATATTCCTCTGTATACTATATAGAGAATCCTAGTCCTTATAGCGGACTGTAATAATATGAAGGGTATAATGGGATATTCACTCTGTATACACTATGAGAATCCTAGTCTTATAGCGGGACTGTAATAATATAAGGGTATAAATGGAGAATATTCACTCTGTATACACTATAGAGAATCCTAGTCCTTATAGCGGGACTGTAAAATATGAAGGGTATAAATGAGGAATATTCACTCTGTATACACTTAAGAACCTAGTCCTTATAGCGGGACTGTAATAATATGAAGGGTATAAATGAGGAATATTCCACTCTGTATACACTATAGAGAATCCTAGTCCTTATAGCGGGACTGTAATAATATGAAGGGTATAAATGAGGAATATTCACTCTGTATACACTATAGAAACCCTAGTCCTATAGCAGGGGACTGTAATAATATGAAGGTATAAATGAGGAATATTCACTCTGTATACACTATAGAGAATCCTAGTCCTATAGCAGGGACTGTAATAATATGAAGGGTATAAATGAGGAATATCACTCTGTATACACTATAGAGAATCCTAGTCCTTATAGCAGGACATGTAATAATATGAAGGTATAAATGAGGAATATCACTCTTGTTACACTATAGAGATCCTAGTCCTTATAGCGGGACTGTAATAATATGAAGGTATAATGAGGGAATAACTCTGTATACACTATAGAGAATCCTAGTCCTTATAGCAGGGCCTGTAATAATATGAAGGGTATAAATGAGGAATATTCACTCTGTATACACTATAGAGAATCCTAGTCCTTATAGCGGGGACTGTAATAATATGAAGGGTATAAATGAGGAATATTCACTCTGTATACACTATAGAGAATCCTAGTCCTTATAGCGGGGACTGTAATAATATGAAGGGTATAAATGAGGATATCACCTGTTACCTATAGAGAATCCTAGTCCTTATAGCGGGGATTGTAATAAATGAAAGGTATAAATGAGGGATATTCACTCTGTATACAATAGAGAATCCTAGTCCTTATAGCGGGGACTGTAATAATATGAAGGGTATAAATAGGAATATTCACTCTGTTACACTATAGAGAATCCTAGTCCTTATAGCAGGGACTGTAATAATATGAAGGGTTTAAATGAGGAATATTCACTCGTATCACACTATAGGAATCCTAGTCTTATAGCGGATCTGTAATAATATGAAGGTATATAAATGAGGAATATTCACTCTGTTCACTATAGAGACTCTAGTCCTTATAGCGGGGACGTATAATATGAAGGGTATAAATGAGGAATATCACTCTGTATACACTATAGAGATCCTAGTCCTTATAGCGGGACTGTAATAATATGAAGGGTATAAATGAGGAAATTCACTCTGATACCATAGAGAATCCTAGTCCTTATAGCGGGGACTGTAATAATATGAGGTATAAATGAGGGATATTCACTCTGTATCACTATAGAGATCCTAGTCCTTATCGCGGGACTGTAATAATATGAAGGTATAAATAGGATATTCACTCTTTACACTATAGAGAATCCTAGTCCTTATAGCGGGGACTGTAATAATATGAGGGTTATAAATGAGGAATATTCACTCGTATACACTATAGAGAATCCTAGTCCTTATAGCAGGGACTGTAATAATATGAAGGGTATAAATGAGGAATATTCACTCTGTATACACTAGAGAATCCTAGTCCTTATAGCGGGGACTGTAATAATATGAAGGGTTAAATAGGAATATTCACTCTGTAATAACTAAGAATCCTAGTCCTTATAGCGGGGACTGTAATAATATGAAGGTTATAAATGAGGAATATTCACTCTGTATACACTATAGAGAATCCTAGTCCTTATAGCGGGGACTGTAATAATATGAAGGGTATAAATGAGGAATATTCACTCTGTATACACTATAGAGAATCCTAGTCCTTATAGCAGGGACTGTAATAATATGAAGGGTATAAATGATGGAATATTCACTCTGTATACACTATAGAGAATCCTAGTCCTTATAGCGGGGACTGTAATAATATGAAGGGTATAAATGAGGAATATTCACTCTGTATACACTATAGAGAATCCTAGTCCTTATAGCAGGGACTGTAATATAATGAAGGGTATAATGGAGAATATTCACTCTGTATACACATAGAGAATCCAGTCCTTATAGCGGGACTGTAATAATATAAGGGTATAAATGAGGAATATTCACTCTGTATACACTATAGAGAATCCTAGTCCTTATAGCAGGACTGTAATAATTGAAGGGTATAAATGAGGAAATTTCACTCTGTATACACTTATAGATCCTAGTTCCTTATACGGGGACTGTAATAATATGAAGGGTATAATGAGGAATATTCACTCGTATACACTATGAGAATCCTAGTCTCTTATAGCGGGGACTGTAAAATATGAAGAGTGTATAAATGAGGAATATTCACTCTGTATACACTATAGAGAATCCTAGTCCTTATAGCAGGGACTGTAATAATATGAAGGGTATAAATGAGGAATATTCACTCTGTATACTCTATAGAGAATCCTAGTCTTTATAGCGGGACTGTAATAATATGAAGGGTATAAATGAGGAATATTCACTCTGTATACACTATAGAGAATCCTAGTCCTTATAGCGGGGACTGTAATAATATGAGGGTAATAAATGAGGAATATTCACTCTGTATCACTATAGAGAATCCTAGTCCTTATAGCAGGGACGTAATAATATGAAGGGTAAAATGAGGAATATTCACCGTATAATAAGAGAATCCTATCCTTATAGCAGGGACTGTAATAATATGAAGGGTATAAATGGGAATATTCACTCTGTAACACTATAGAGAATCCTAGTCCTTATAGCAGGGACTGTAATATTATGAAGGGTATAAATGAGAATATTCATCCTGTATACACTATAGAGAATCCTAGTCCTTATAGCAGACGTAATATATGAAGGGTATAAATGAGGGAATATTCACTCTTTTATACCCTATAGAGAATCCTAGTCCTTATAGCAGGGACTGTAATAGATGAATGTATAAATGAGGAATATTCACTCTGTATACACTATAGAGAATCCTAGTCCTTAATAGCGGGACTGTATAATATGAAGGGTATAATGAGGAATATTCACTCTGTATACACTATAGAGAACCTACTCCTTATAAGCAGGGACTGTAATAATAAGGGTATAAATGAGGAATATTCACTCTGTATCACTATAGAGAATCCTAGTCCTTATAGCAGGACTGTAAATAATAGAAGGGCATAAATGAGGAATATTCACTCTGTATACACATAGTAGAATCCTAGTCCTTATAGCGGGGACTGTAATAATATGAAGGTATAAATGAGGAATATTCACTCTGTATCACTATAGAGAATCCTAGTCCTATAGCAGGGACTGTAATAATATGAAGGGTATAAATGAGGAATATCACTCTGTATACACTATAGAGAATCCTAGTCCTTATAGCAGGGACTCTAAATAATATGAAGGTATAATAATGAGGAATATTCACTCGTATACACTATAGAGAATCCTAGTCCTTAATACGGTGACTGTAATAATATGAAGGGTATAAATGAGGAATATTCACTCTGTATCACTATAGAGAATCCTAGTTCTTATTGCAGGGACTGTAATAATATGGTATAAATGAGGAATATTCACTCTGTATACACTATAGAGAATCCTAGTCCTTATAGCGGGACTGTAATTATGAAGGTATAAATGAGGAATATTCACTCGTATACACTATAGAGAATCCTAGTCCTTTAGCGGGACGTAATATATGAAGTTTATAAATGAGGGATATTCACTCTGTATACACATGAGAATCCTAGTCCTTATGGCGGGACTGTAATAATAGAGGGTATAAATGAGGAATATTCACTCTGTATACCTATAGAGAATCCTAGTCCTTATAGCGGGGGGACTGTAATAATATGAAGGGTATAAATGAGGAATATTCACCTGTGTCACTATAGAGACATCCAATAGTGCTAGGTTGCACCAGTCGCTTGTAGCCACATCCATCATATGAGATAAAATGGAGCTGGGCACCCCCAGTCCTTAAGTGGCAAACAAATTTTATTTGTGAACGTTCAAACCTGGTGTGGTTCCTTCCTCAGACCAATCATATAAATGAGGAATATTCACTCTGGCGACAGAGGATATTTGTATGAAACAATTAGACAAAGTTAATATCATAAGTCTGCATCAGACAAATTTTAATTGATTTTATGAACAGTGAGTAGAAGTTAGATTCAAGGGCACAACTGTGGATGTGGATATTTGGATTTTGCAAAAGCCTTTGAACTGGTGGCACATAGGCTCTATGAATAAACTCGAGGAACTGTTGGCCTAGAAGAAAGACAATTGTACTGTGCATTTGTAATTTTTCTGGCACCATCTATTTTCTCATAACCATGCCTGACTACTAATAATAATCGTTCCTGGAGACAAAAGTCAGGATCCCCGTACACATTTTCCATCACCTCCCCCCGTTTACACTGATGTTGGCTACAGTTCATAGTTTACCAGGCTGTGAATGACTACCTATTATAATCCAGCAGCACATCCCAGGCATATACTCGAAATCTATCACCACTCACGCCCATTATTATCTTTTTCCCGACATTCGCCGCCTCAATCTTTTTACTATTGAAAAACATGACTGGGCAATCCATTGTCACATGTAGACATGCAAGTTCATGCTTGAAAGGTTAATTTACCAGGTCTATTTTAGGGATGACACGATGATTCCTTGTGTAAACAACCGTCCTTATTAAGGATTCTATTAAAGGTATTTTTTTAATTACCTTAGTGTAAAGTTAATATAAGAAATGGATATTAGTCAGTCTTACATCTGGAACACTCAGAGAAGACACAGACAGATATGCATTAATCCAGTGGGTGTCTATCTGTGCAGAGGGCAGCTAGGGAATTGGGAGCTTGGAAAGAGGGATCTCCACTGTTAAGTGGCCTGCTTTTAATTGGGCAGTTTTCTCCCCTGGCTGGCAATGGATAATTACGCTATAGGACCTTGAAATCTTTGGGTTTCATATGTACTGCTGCACAATTGAGGGGATTCACCAATGTCATTACTTACATGTGATTATTATGAGATCAATGACTTGATAATGAAGAACATTTTCCATCATGTATCAAATGAAAGTCTTTTGATTCCGCTTTCTTTTTCTCTTTTTTTTTTTTTTGCATCCCATAGACTCTTATTAAAGTGCTATGTGGACACACAAACCAAAAGTTCGTGCTACACAGATACACAACAACAGATCGATTCAGACGCAAACTACATAGTGTGACTGAGCCCCCCCGTGATTTCCGTTATATTGGAAATGACATTCGATTCGCAAAAACGCAACGCACACACTGGGACATCACCCTAATTGTAATCGTCTGTAAACCCAATCGTTACCTGAGACTTTATTCCATTGTACAGGAAAATAAATACTTACAACATAGGAGAGATGGAAATTAAACCCATGACACCAACACTGCCCATTCCTAATCCTCATAATGAGGTTCCCATACATGTGCTTTCGGTGAATTTCATAGAGAAAAGCTGCGAATTCCTTTATGGCTTAGTACGTCTCAGAAAAAAACCCCCCATAAGAACCACTGAGATTTGTCCCTTTGTTTAGATTTCACAGTCGCCCAAGTGTCCAATAACACACGATTCCATTTTACTAGAGATCCGTTCAGGCCCCTTCCAACCCAGTTCCAATCGTATCTTATGGTTTTGGAAGTTCTAATGTAATTTTCAGATTCAGATTTTTAATATTACTATGAGTCCTGGGTATACCATCCAAGAATAGGGCATAGTGCAAGACATATGGGATAAGATTTCCACACAGTGGCCGGATAGCTGGGTGGCACTACAGCTGATTGTTATTATGCTGTTTCTGATCCTCTGGTTTTTGAGTATTTATGTTGATATTCTTGGCCATGCTATGTCACCTCGTATTGTGCTAATGCAATACCTTATTTTTTTAAAAATATTGTTCTGGTAATAAATAAGATACTGTTTAAGTTCAAGAACCACTGGGCCCATTTTGCATTCTACCTAGAGTGTTAGTTCAGCAACACCCTGCCTCCAACATAATGGCTAGGGCCCACTCCTGATAAAAATCCATAATTTCATCCATATAGTGTAAGCCTACCCTATAAAGGGATACTATACATGTAATACGATTACTGTATATTCTACTTACATGCCGTTGTTCGAAAATGTATATCGGCAAACAATTGTGGGCCTTTCAACAGATTT
The DNA here is from genome assembly GCA_019447015.1 of Hymenochirus boettgeri. Classification (NCBI taxonomy): domain Eukaryota; kingdom Metazoa; phylum Chordata; class Amphibia; order Anura; family Pipidae; genus Hymenochirus; species Hymenochirus boettgeri. The sequence continues at coordinate 10,571 of JAACNH010005685.1, forward strand.
CGAACATAGGGTTGGATATCAAACGCATGGGAACGACGAAAGAGACCCAACTACTATGATATACCTCCAGTAGCAGCTCATTTGCCTGAAAACGCAAACACAAAGTACACGAGTGTAAAGGGGATGGAAAAAAGGAGGCAATATAACCAATAGACTCCTTATAAAAGAGTCTTAATTGGAGATATACATAGGAGCCTTAGAGCCACAGATTAAATGTCAAATTTAGGAATTAAAATATTTCTTGGAATGAAAATATTGTCACCATCATCTAATATGATTACTAAAATTTTACATTACTGTTTTCTACTCTGAAGTTATTTAGAATATATTTACAACTGGTGTTGTATATTCATTATTGCCCTTAAAGGTAGTGTCCTTATGTGTATTTTAATCTAATTTTTTTATATATTTTTTTACCGCTTTAAAATTGTATCACTTTTTGTTTAAAAAAACTTTTATCACTTAGTATTGACCTTTGCATACTTTATCACTTTACGGCCATAGCCTTTATATGCATGATCATATATATTCCTTACATGGGATTTTATATATAATCAAGAGTTTTTATTGGCAGACTTAGATAAGTTGCTCATTACCACTAGAGGTCACTGATTTTTCCTCTTGCTCATACTATATAATAGCACTGTGCACTTTATTGTTTATAATGTTGTCCGAAGAAGGTAAACACCAGGTACCGAAACTTTACACATGTTAATAAAACACTGGAATTCTAAATGGGGAGTGAGCTGTATGTCACCTGCCAAAACTATAATTTAACCCACAACGTCCCCACTAATGTAGGGTAATAAATCTTACCTCACATCCCAGCTCCATATGGTTCACCTTAATGTCCCTCCAAAGTCCCAAAAACTGCCACCAGGAGGATAGCAGAGTCCATAGGACTCCGCCTCCTGTCGCTCCTCCGGGGAAGTTTTGTCATGCTCACTGCAAGCCGCACCCCCCCCTACCTCTCCAAAAAAAAACTCTCTCCTCCGTCTCCCATTCCTTGGTCTCCCTCCCCCTATTGTAAATCCCTTTCTGTATATTAGTCCCATGTTCCCCCATCCCAACCGCTATAATTATATTCTCATAAAGTCCCCCGATCATCTTACTTCCCTCTCTCCCTTTGCTTGTTCTGAGCACCGGCAAGCCGCGTCCTTTTTTGGCTGCCTCTCAGCATATCAAAGACCGGCTGCCGGTCCCCGCCCCCTGCTTGCTTCCCGTGCAGCAAGGAACCGGAATTGTGCGGGTGGCGGCGAATGATAAGGTAAGGTAGTAACTTCGGGGACGTTGAGAATATAATTAATGTTTGTATACAAGGGTGGACTGCCCTTTATACAATCGGTAGGATAAGCCAGATAACATTTGTTGTTTTGTATTTCAGACCAAAATCTTACATAAGGTTAGTCGTGTGGGAAAATATGTGACTGTGTGTGCGTAGCAATGATATGGCACGGTGTTATTTGGAGACATTTAATTATCAATCCCATTTCAGTAGAATGTAAAAACTATTTTACTGGGGTGGGGGTCAGAGTGATAGGCCACACTGCAACGCACAGAATTGCGCACAAAATCGAGAGCGTTATGTGTTTCGCGCATGCGTTTTTGCCTTTTCTCGCGTATGGACGCTCATGCGTACACACGCCAAATGGTGAACGCATGCGTTTAACCAAAATGCGAACTTTCTGCAATCTGCGCATGCGCAGAACGTAAATCGCGGTAAATTTTTGCGTTCCCCGCGATTTGCAATTTTAATACCGCAATCAACGGCGGCAAACGCGAGCGCGAACACGTGCGCAAAACTCTCGAAAAACGCGCTAGTGTTGCTCTAGCCCTCAGTCAGATTTATGTAGATTTCTTACTCCTATTATTAATTCCACCTTTTGATTGGTCTAGATCCGAGAGGTAAGTTGTAAGGTAATGAGTGGTGTCGTAAATAACTATCGAAGTTCTTGTCACGCTAATGTTCACGCTAACCAGTAGCGAACCAGTAGCACCGACTTTAACTCCAAATTTGGCCCGGCGCCTCTGGTAAGATCGCCCAATAATAATCTGTCTTGCGTCATTATAAAGCTTTTTTTTTTTTCAATTTGCAGCAAAATTTGAGACGAATCCGAACTTAAAACAAATAAACTAATCTGGTGAGTTTCCGCTCTGCCGCTGTTCACATAACTCTTGAATTCTGAATGTCGATCTCACCGAAAATGGAATTCTTATTTACACCGATCTCTGGATTTTCAAAACTGGACTGCCAAAATCTTTACGGTAATGTATGCTCATTAATCGGTAATTACTGTAAATACTATAAAACGTAGCAATTATCTAGTGTGTGTTGCCTTCAATCCATTTACTGGTTTTGCTCAACCAGTATCCCGCCTCCCTCCTTTTAAAACCGACCCTTCTTCTTCTGACCTGATTTTTTTTTAACTGAGCAATGGCCTCCGTAAACACTTTTAATCCAGTGACCGAGAGAGTTACTCCAACTTTAACTCATCCATTACAGTTACACCTTCCAGTTATAGCAAATCCAGTACTTACACGCAGCAAAGTGATGATTTTAAAATGGTTCTTGATTGACGGCTTAGGCTCTTATGATTTTATCAAAAGGTGGTTTTATTTCACTTAGGATTTTATATTATTTAGGTAACAAGAGTCCTAGAAAGAGCTTAAATGACAACAAAATCAAAACCAACTCATGCAAAAGGATAAGATCCCAATTATTCTCTGTTGTTGTAATTAATAGGACCGTTTGTGAACAAGATAATCTTTATTAATTTTATGACAAAAAAAACGAAAAAAAGAAATTTTAGTCAAAACAGCATTTCTGTATTCTGACCAGTAACATCCCAACACTTGTGATAGTGTGTATTAGGTACCTGGAATAGTATCCCGTGTTTCACCCTATCCCTATTGATAGTATAGTTAGGTACCTGGTATGTCCCCCGTGTTTCACCCTATCCCTAATTGATAGTATATATGAGGTACCGGGATAGTGTCCCCCGGTTTCATCAATCACCCTATCCTATTGATAGTGTTATTAGGTACCTGCATAGTGTCCCCCCCACCGTGGTGCATCACCCTATCCTATTGATAGTGTATATTAGGTACCTGGATAGTGTCCATGTTGTTTTCAACCTTCCCTATTGATAGTGTTATTAGGTACCTGGACAGTGTCCCCGTTTTCAATTCATCACCTATCCCATTGATATAGTGTTAATTAGGTACCTTGATGTGTGCATGTGTTTCACCCGATCCCTATTGATAGTGTATATTAGGTAACCTGGCAGTGTCCCCGGTTTTTTCAAACACACCCTACCCTAGTGAGTAGTGTATATTAGGTACCTGGATAGTATCCCGTGTTTCACCCTATCCCTATTGATAGTGTATATTAGGTACCTGGGATGTGGTCCATGTGTTTTCATCATCACCTATCCCTAGTGATAGTGTATATTAGGTACCTTGGAATGGTCCCCGTGTGTTCACCTATCCCTATTGATGTGTGTATTAGTACCTTGGAAGTATCCCCGTGTTTTCAACCCTATCCTATTGATAGTATATATTAGGTACCTGATAGTGTCCCCTGTGTTTCCCCTATCCCTATTGATAGTAATATATTAGGTACGCTGGATAGTGTCCATGTGTTTCACCTATGCCCTACTTGAATAGTATATATTTGGTACCTGGATCGTGGTCCCCGTGTTTCCCCCATCCCTATTGATAAGTGTTTTAGGTCCCTGGAAGTGGTCCCCCGTGTTTCACCCTATCCCTATGATTAGTGTAATATTAGGTACCTGGATAGTGTCCCCGTGTTTCACCCTACCCTATTGATAGTGTATATTAGGTACCTGGACCGTGTCCCAGTGTTTTCACCCTCTCCCTATTGATAGTGGTAATTGGTACCTGAATAGTGTCCATGTGTTTCACCCTATCCCTATTGATAAGTGTAATTAGGTACCTGGAATAGTGGTCCCCCGGTTTCACCCTATCCCTATTGATAGTGTGTATTAGTACCTGGATAGTGTCCCTGTGTTTTTCATCACCCCTATCCCCTATTGATAGTGGTGTATTAGTTACCTGGATAGTGTCCCGCCCCGGTGTTTCATTCATTCACTCCTATCCCTATTGATACGGGAGTTGTATATTAGGTACCTGGATAGTGTCCCCAGTTTCACCCTATCTCCCTATTGATAGTATAGATTAGGTACCTGGATAGTGGCCCCGTTTCACCCTATCACCCCTCCCCCACATCCCTCCCCTTTGTAGTGTATATAGGTACCTGGATAGTGTCCCCGTTTTCACCAATCCCTATTGAATAGTGTATATTAGGTACCTGATAGTGTCCCCGTGTTTCACCCTATCCCTATGATATTGTATTTAGGTACCTGGACAGTGTCCCCGTGTTTCACCCTATCCCTATTGATAGTATAATTAGTACCTGGATAGTGTCCCCCCCCCGTGTTTCACCCTATCCCCTATTGGATAGTTGTATATTAGGTACCTGGATAAGTTTCCCCGTGTTACCCCTATCCCTATTGATAGTGTATTATTAGGTAGTCCTGGACAGTGTCCCTGTGTTTCACTCAACTCATCATCATCACCCTATCCATTGATAGTATATTAGGTACCTGATAGTGTCCCCAGTGTTTTAACCCTATCCCTATTGATAGTGTATATTAGGTACCTGGATCAGGTGTCCCCTTGTTACACCCATCCCTATTGATAGTGGTATATTAGGTACTGGATAGTGTCCCGTGTTTCACCCTATCCCTATTATAGTGTATATTAGGTACCTGGATAGTGTCCCCGTGTTACAACAACACCGTATCCCTATTTATAGTGTATCTTAGGTAAGCCTTACAGTGTGCCTGTGTTTCACCTATCCCTAATTGATGTATATATTAGGTACCTGGTTAGTGTCCCCGTTTTCACCCTATCCCTAATTGATAGTGTATATTAGGTACCTGATCGTGTCCCCGTGTTTACACCCTATCCCTATTGATCAGTGGTATATTAGGTTAACATAGATAGTGTCCCCGTGTTTTTGCACCCTATCCCTACTATTGAGAGGGATATTAGTACCTGGACAGTGTCCCCGGTTTACCCTATCCCTTTGATATAATATTAAGTGTACCTGGATAGTGTCCTCCCCGTGTTTCACACCCGATCCCTATGGATAGTGTATATTAGGTACCTGGATATGGTCCCCCTGTTTCATCATCACCCTATCCTATTGATAGTGTTAATTTAGGTACCTGGATGGTGTCCCCGTGTTTCACCCTATCCCCCTATTGTAGTGTATATTGGTACCTGGACAGTGTCCCGTGTTTCACCCTACTCCCTATTGATAGATCTATTAGGTACCTGGAGTGTCCCCGTTTTCCCACCTACCCCTATTGTAGTAATATAGGTACTGGACAGTGTCCCCGTGTTCACCCTATCCTATGAGAGTATATTATTAGGTACCTGGATAGTGTCCCCGTGTTTCACCCTATCCCTATTGATATATAATTAGGGACCTGGACAGTGTCCCCGTGTTTTCACCCTATCCCTATTGATAGTATATATTAGTACCTGGAATAGTATCCCCGTGTTTTTCACCCTATCCCTATTGATATATAATAGGTACCTGATACTGTCCCCCCCGTGTTTCACTCTATCCCTATTGAAGTGTATTTAGGTACCTTGATAGTGTCGCCGCGTGTTTCACCCTATCCCTATTGAATAGTGGGTATTAGGTACCTGGATAGTGTCCCCGTGTTTTTCACCCTATCCCTATTGGAATAGTGTGTAGAGTACCTGGATAGTGTCCCCGTGTTTCATCCCCTATCACTATTTATAGTGTGTAAATTAGGTACCTGGATAGTGTCCCCGTGTTTCACCCTATCCTATTGATAGTATATATTTAGGTCTCTGATAGTGTCCTCCGTGTTTCACCCTATCCTTTGATAGTGTATATTAAGGTACCTGGATAGTGTCCCTGTGTTTCAACTCCTAAAAAAATAAATAAAAAAAAAAATATATAACCCTATGCCCTATTGAGAGTGTAATATTAGTACCTGTATAGTGTCCCGTTGTTTCATTCATATCTCCTATTGATAGTGTATATTAGGTACACTGATAGTGTATCCCTGTTTTCCCCTATCCCTATATTGATCTAGTATATATTAGGTACTGGATAAGTGTCCCCGTGTTTACACCTATTCCCATTGATAGTAATATATTAGGTACTGGATAGTGTCCCCGTGTTTCCACCTATCCTATTGATAGTATATATTATTACCGGATAGTGTCCCGTGTTTTTCAACCCTATACCCTATTGATATGTTAAGGTACTGGAAGTCCCCCAGTGTTTCACCCTATCCCTATTGTAGATATAGTGAGGTACCGATAGTGTCCCTGTTTCACACACCATATCCCTATTGATATAGTATATTAGTTACCTGGATAAGTGTCAGCTGTGGTTTTACCACCTATCTCATTGATAGTATATATAGAAACCTGGATAGTGTTCCCCGTGTTTCACCCTATCTCTCATGATAGTGTATATTACGGATGCTCACTACCTGATAGTATAATGTCCGGCGGCCCGTGTTTTCATCTCACTATCCCTATTGATACGTATAAGGGTGTTGATAGTGTACTGGAGTATAGTGCCCACGGGAGGTTGTAACTTCATCATCATTGTCACAATCTCAGCTGACAACCTGATTTGATCATGATATGGCAGTCAGAGAGGGGTAGATCCCCCGTGTTCACGCCTATCCTATTGCTATGTAAAGTCACACGCTTGTCCCCTGTGTTATACCCTCTATTGATGGAACTTAGTACCTCGAGATAGTGTCCCGTTTGTTTCAAATCATATTTTTGCTCCCTGATTGATAGTGTCATATTAGGTACCTGGATAGTGTCCCTGTTTCACCCTATCCCTATTGATAGTATATATAGGTACCCATGGATAGTGTCCCGGTTTCACCCTACCCTATTGATAGTGTATATTAGGTACACTGGATAGTGTTCCCCGTGTTTCACCAAACTATCCCTATTGATAGTAGTAATATTATGTACCTGGATAGTGTCCCTGTGTTTCACCCTATCCCTATTGATAGTGTATATAGGTACCGGATAGTTCCGCTGTGTTCACCCTTCCCTATTGATAGTATATATTAGTACCTGGATAGTGTCCCCGTGTTCACCCTATCCCTATGATAGTATATATAGGACCTGGATAGTGTCCCCGTGTTTCACCCTATCCCATGATAGTATATATTAGGTACCTGGATAGTGTCCCATGTTTCATACACCTATCCCTATTGATAGTATATATTAGGGTACCTGGATAGTGTCCCCGTGTTTCACCCTACTCCTATTGATATGTATATTAGGTACCTGGATACGTCCCGTGTTTTCACCTATCCTATTGATAGTATATTAGGTACCTGGATAGTGTCCCGTGTTTCACCCTATCCCTATGATATGTATATATTAAGGTACCTGATAGTGTCCCGTGTTTCTACCACTATCCCGATTGATAGTGTGTATTGTACCTGGATAGTGTCCCCGTGTTTCACCCCTATCCTAGGAATAGTTTATAGGTACCTGGATAGTGTCCCCGTGTTTCACCTACCTATTGATAGTATATTAGGTACCTGGATAGTGTCCGTGTTTCACCCTATCCTATTGTAGTTATATTAGGTACTGTATAGTGTCCCGTGTTCACCTATCCCTATTGATAGTTATATTAGGTACCTGATATAGTGGTCCCGTGTTTCACACCTATCCTATTGATAGTATATATTAGGTACTGGTAGTGTCCGTGTTTCAACCCTTTCCCTATTGATAGTGATATATTAGGTACCTGGATAGTGCCCCGTGTTTCTCACCTATCCCTATTGATAGTTATATTGGTACCTGGATAGTGTCCCCGTGTTTTCACCCTATCCCTATTGATAGTATATATTAGGTACCTGGATAGTGTCCCCGTGTTTCACCCTATCCATTGATAGTGTATATTAGGTACATGGATGAGTGTCCCAGTGTTTCACCCCTATCCACTCATTGATAGTATATAGGTCCCTGGATAGTGTCCCACGTGTTTCACCTATCCCTATTGATATATATTATATTAGGTACCTGGATAGTGTCCCTCGTTTTCACCTATTCCCTATGATAGTATATATTAGGTACCTGGAAAGCTGTCCCCGTAGTTTCACCCTATCCCTATTGATAGTGTATACTTAGGTCCTGGATAGCTTGTCCCTCGTGTTTCATCCCCTATGCCTATTGTAGTAATTATTAGGTCCTGGATCAGGTCCCGTGTGTTCCCCTACCATATTTATAGTATATATTGTACCTGGATAGTGACCTGTGTCCACCCTATCCTTTGAATAGTATATATTAGGTACCTGATAGTTCCCCGTGTTCACCCTATCCCTATTGATAGTTATATTAAGGTACCTGGATAATGTCCCCAGGTTTCAACCCTATTCCCTATTGATAGTGTATCATAGGTACCTGGATTGTGTCCGTGTTTCACCCTATCCCTATTGATAGTATAGATTTCAGGTACCTGATAATGTCTCCGTGTTTTACCTATCCCTATTGATGTAATAATATAGTCCTGATGTGGTCCCTGTGTTTTCAACCTGATCCCTATTGATAGTGTATATTAGGTACCTGGATAGTGTTCCCGTGTTTCACCCTATCCCTATTGATCGTGTATATTAGGTACCTGTATAGTTCCCGTGTTTCCCCTATACCGATTATAGTATATATTAGGTACCTGGATAGTGTCCCCGTGTTTCACACTATCCCTATTGATAGTGTTATATTAGGTACCTGGATGTGTCCCTGTATTTCACCCTATCCCGATGATAGTAAATATAATTAGGTACCTGGATAGTGTTCCCCGTGTTCATTCATCACCCTATCCCTATTGAGATGTATATTAGGTACCTGGATAGTGTCCC